>CM073771.1:78485899-78744287 GCA_037158775.1 Hetaerina titia | reverse complement strand
ATCAAATAAACATTTTGTGACTCCCCACCTAGCAAACTAATCTATATGAGGTCCCTCTTCATCTCGGTGTACTTCTTTCCTCCCTTCATCCCGTCCAACCTCCATATCCTATTCCTACCCTTACCTCGCTTGCCCAACATTCTCCCCTCTATTACCCTCTTCAACATTCCACTAGATTGTTAGTATAGAAATAAAATTTATAGACAGACGGTCGTTAAAAAATCTAATTTTATTTCAATTACAATAGCTTACAAACATGCTCGGAATATACAGGTATACATATACAGCCCTGTATATGCATAACGTGGGAGAGCTATCATTTTTCAGCATCGGCAAGTGAAAGACTTGATAACAAATCATGCTATTTCTCATTTTCTTGTGCACATAATGGGCAAAATTGGACATGTTAGGAACTTAATTGAGGTATTTAATTTAAAAAAGTTAGAACTCGAAGCTATCTTAGGGCAGAGCTATGAATCGACCATATTTTCCAAAATAGGTACACTTCATAAAATTTTCCCCTTGTCCAAAAACTTTACCCTTACCATATAACCATTAGATTAACCGGGAGTGATTTCCGCTTAACCAGGTCTCATTTCGACGAAAACTGCCTCGACCTCCAAGCGAAAAAATTAAACACGAGAACTTCGGTAGTTTTCCCTTGAGCCTTCGTTTTGCTCGTCCATCAACTTAAATGAGGGCGTTTGTCGGCAGCAGTGGAGCAGAGATGCTCATTTTTGTGGATCTCTCAATTAAGGAGGAGGGTGTTTTCTAACTATCTCCTTACAAAAGCGTAGATACAGATGAACGAGTTATCAGACCATAACCTTCATAAGAAAATGCTTTGAGTTTCAGCAAGAACGGGACTACACTTATCACGTCAATTGAACTGATTTCAGTTCGCCAAATTTTCCTATATGTACGATCTATCCTTATTTCTTCTTGCGTAGTAGCACTGGTCAGGAGAGTACGTGCCATCGACATTAAACCCCACAGCTATAGGACTGAGTCGCTGATCAAGCAAGAGAGACACTTGAGTCCATTCTGCCAATAACAAAACTTTGACTTTTCATTGAGGATATCCACAGAATTTGATCGCAGAAAATAGTATCAGCTACACTTTAGTAAATTTTAGTAATAATCAAACTTATACCATTCAACTAGAACGTCGTAAAAAATAGCTAAATGACCCTAAGCGACGCTTTCTTTGCATCCCCAGGGAACTACGTATAATGCGCGGTTTGGAAATGCCTGCAACTTATGACACACCTCGAATACATTTTGGGTTCATCTAAAACAATACAATACACCGCAAACCGCTGGCAAGAGTTTGTGGCTGGTGGTGTTAGGACACCAGGTATTTTTATAAAATTATTCAATTATACATAAATATAACTATATACCCGCAAATACATAAAAGTACGTGCCCAGACACAAATGCACGACTTTCTTCATCATGCAATTTGGGATAAAAGAAACGAGTACTTGAAACTGTCAGCGAATCTTTTAACTGCTGCATGAACTTTAAATTATGCTCCATAACTGGACCCCTCCATTTGCAGCACGTTGGTTATTATTTATTCAAGTCCATGCGACGTAGGGTTCTTCCCAATTACAATGCAACTCAGTGAATAAACAAATTTGAAAAAAATGAAAAAGTGACAAGAGAAGAGAGACGCGCATTATGATCAAAGGAGCCAAAATATCTCAACATGCACCAAATTCATAATGCATTTTAGGACTATCTTATAGTTTGGGAAGCTTGGTGGTCGAACGGGTAGAAGACTGACGGAGGCCCGGGTTCGATTCCCGATAAGAACTCTAGGTATAATTAGCTTTACCCATGCTGCGTGATTTTATGTGTCCCAGATCTTCCTGGGTAATGGACGCAGAGAAATAAACTGACTACCTCTCTTCCCTAATGTCTGAGCTTAGGGTAGGAGGGGTCAGTATTAGTGAAGTTCTTCCCTCGCGTATCAAACCATCCTAGCTCGATCATTGAGGTCGTCTTTAAAAACTGGTTTTACGAATAATCCAAGCGCATAAATGTCCGCAGCCGAGTTTAAAAAAGAGTCACGGGGAATCCGTGACTCTTCTCCCGCTTTCGCGCATTACCGCGATCGCTTCCCTTAGAGAAAACCTGGATCACTCCTGCGTAAGATGCATTTTCCCTCTAAGCCCCGAAAGAGGAGCAGAATTAGTGAGCCACGTGACTGGGCTCGGGAGGATCCTCGAGGAAAACGATACCGTGCCGTGCTGGAGGGGTCGTGGTTTGACGGGGGGCCTGGGGGAAGGGGGGAACGGAGTGTTCTGAAACACCAAGCGGGAACGAGGACACGCGTGCCCAGACCTGCTCGTTTCGTCGCCTGTGAAGATTCGATCCTCCTTCCCCATGCACTTAAGCCCCACCACCACCTTCCCCCTTCTTTTGCACCTCACGACTGCTTCCGACTGTCCCCTTCACCACCCTCCCCTCCGCCTCCCTCCCCACCCACGCCGACCGGCTCTCATACATTATTTAACACAATTCATGCATTTTGATAACTTCAATCTTGAGTGCAAAAGGGATTTTAGAAGTGTTTTCTGGTCGTCATTTTTCTCCCATCTCTTTCTTCTATCTGCCTCTCTTCATTTTTTTTCTCGCGGTCTCCTCCTTTTTAGCGTTTTTTAACTCCGAAATGCGCATGCATTATACAACGAGCGGTGGCGCACGAGTGCCGACCGTTGTCGTGTTTTTCTTCTTCCCTTTCCCACCGACCTTCGTCGTTTTCGAAAATGCACACCGCTTTGAGAAAACGTCGCCATTTTACTAGACCTTCAGTCGTCTTTTTAAGGTGAGCCGCTTGTATTTTACTTTCCGTCCGAGCTAAAAAGTTCTTCTCCTTACTCGCCACTCGGAAAAAGGTTTTCAAATTAAATATCCTAATTTTGTGAATGATCGTTTTCCAAGTTCAGAAAGGGATGAGATTCTCGTTGAATCATATGGTTCCATGCATGACGTAAGTGTTAGTGGAGGAGAAAACTTTTTATCCGATCCGAAATAACGTTGAACCGTTGTATCTATACGTTTGATCTAAAAACTATCATGAGTGGAACTCGCAAAATCAACTTCCTTTTCGAAAATATATTCCCGTTTTTTAGAAAAATAGAGCCACCTATGCTTCAGAAAATTTATAGGAATCTAAATAAACTTTGAAGGATATAAGTCATTTTTAAACTTGCTAATTTACGTTTCATAGGGCAAGAAAAGTTTCTCAACAAATGGATTACCTCAAAAGGAAAAATGAACGTATCTCTGTTCCAATTAGGGAGTCTCAACATAATTCATTGCCGAATGCCACAAATTAAGACTGGCTACCACGATGTTTGGCCAGTTATCATTCTACGTTATCTACCTGGTATTAAAATTGACCGTTTGTGAGTTTATTTTCAGTTCCCCAAATCAAACATATTGATCTGATATTTCTACTCGCGCATGGCTTTGAAAACCGAATAATCCTTTACATAATCACTTCGAAGAAGATCGAGGATAGAATTAAAAGGAAGGGATATTAAAATAAAGTGCACTCGTTCTTCACCCAAACAAAATTAAATTAAATAACGGGAAATTTAAATCATATCATTACGAGTATAATATTCAAGCAACTACAATGAAAGCTGGATTTGAAGATATCCTCAAAAGCACAACCCCGTCAAGGAACTGATCAAAAAAGATCCAATAACGATAGAACTGCACTAAATAATTGTTCCGTTGCTTTTTACGAAATATCGTTCCGTTCAGGCAATAAATCGTTTCAATATCCTATTGGTCTTATTTTTTCAAAATTCGAGCATTCAAAAAGTTCATAATTTAAATAAAGCGTGCAGAGTTTATAGATAATGATAACAGATTTAGTGTTTGACCGTTTATATGATCGATTATACTACCTGACCCTAACGGACAGTCATATCCTTCTAACCTGAATCTAAAAAAAAATTAGAATATTTAAAGAAAGCCCTCTTAGTTGATAGATAAGACTCCTGCACACAATGACGGAAAGATAACAAGGGATAAAGAACCACCTACAATACTAATTCATAAGCAACAATCAAGACTAAACTACGTCACATGAAAAATTATGCATAAGAATAACTCGGAATATACGAATAAATCTGAAAATTTGAGGTTTACTTCATGGTATTCATCAAATGATTTTTTCGGATAAAGTTCACGCCCACCGAAAATTTAGTCAAGAAGGCATATTCTCGTCTAAATTAAACACAAAGATCTTCAAGGTAAAGGACTATATCTCCATTCATAAAATGAAGGAGGACCAGGATTAACTATAGCACCAATTAATGATTAAAATTTATAACTAATCCCTTTTTGTAGAATAGGCACGTGATAACCTACATTAAAAAATATTTTAGAATACACGGCAAAACCCGTGAAATGTTACCCTATGAAATAAATTAATTAATTAACTTCCTAAGAGGTAACTTCGCGTCTAACATAAGTTTAGCCAAGAATAATGTCTAATATTACCAAAAGGATCCCCAAAATAAAGTGTGTGTACAAACGTCACCATTAATCAAGCTCTAGCCATGAGATAATGATGAATTAATCCTATAATCGAACTCCGGCAAAGAAAGTAATTCTACCCTGCATCAACATTGATATCGTAGTATTTCGAATCAAAAAAACAAATTCCATTCGCAAAATATTCCATTTGTCAAGTTCCCAAGACGTAGGCCGCAAACTACGCACAGAAGGACGATCGGAATAAAAGAAAAACAAAAAAACAAGGCTTTCAGCTCAGCGATGAAAAGAAAAATATGCCCCCAAAACGAACGGAGAAAAAAATAAAAATCCCTATAACTCGTCTTGACCAGACGGTGTGGTTCGTGTGCTTGGAACAACACAAGAGATAGGGACTAAGAGTTGGTTCCTTTGGAAGTCGATCGTCCACAGCGGTCCCGGCACGCCCACATACGGAATCGGGGAAATGGATTCTTAAAGAGAGGACGGGCCTTACTGGCATGGTGAACCGGAGCCGCCGCCGAAGTAATTTCCTCTCTTGTCAGGGAAACACCTTGGCGCGTCACCGGGTCTTCACAAAGGCCCCTTGCGGACCAAGTGCGACCTCGAGGGAGGAAGAAAACAGGGTGGAATGCGCGTGTGGGTGGGGAGGGAAAGCTAGAGAGACATTCATGGGACTGACAGGTAACAGGGCATATCGGGCTGGAGGATACGAGCGCGGCCACGTAATGAGGACGACCTCGACGCACAGAGGAATGGTTCCGATAGACGAATCAGGATAGAAAAAATAAACTACTACGGGCATTGAATGACGGAGTATTCCAATATTCTTGAAGAACTACTAAATATTTGAAGGGTTATGGCAGTATTTACGCTTTAGAGCCAACAAACAGTATGCATATGCATGCCTACATGTTATTACACGTTAACTCGAGGGATGGAAGTGTTAAAGTCCCAATACTGTCAACTTTATCGTCTACTGCGTCTTGACTAGAACATTTTTTGGCAATTGTTGTTTCGTCTCTCAGTTTGAAATTTAAACGAGGGCTCACCTAATAGTAACCCTAATCAAGTGTGAAATCCCCATATTCAGGGTTAATGGAAATATTTTTCTTTTCCTACGGTTTCCCAGAGAACACTGGTGCCCGAAAAAATCACGCATCGAGGGTGAGCCTGAAGCACAGAATCCCCACATATAATCGAATCCTAGGTCCCCTTTCAGAACCCCAGCGATTTACCCACTGACACTCACCGAAAAAGTGAAGGGCATCAAAATTGTCTTGAGTTACGAGAGCGGTTGGTTTAAGTGAACCGTTTAGTATTGAAGATACCAAACGCGACGTGCCGGAAACAATGAAGAGTTCAATAAATGGGCGATCGAGATTTACATTTTAAACTCCTGAGAAACCTTAAAGATCGCGTGAAGTTTCCATGATATGGTGCCCTTGTACTTACTGTATATTCTAACAATATTTTTCCTTCATTGCTGCCACTAATACCAATCAAAATGTAGCACGTAGGCTGCCTCAAGTAGAAACTTAATGTTCTCTTCCTCGGACATATAGTACTATTCATTAGCTTCGAGTTAAACCACTTGCACTTTTCACCCTCGACTACCTTTTCCTTCCTCCTAAGTCCACTGTGATTCTCACACACATCTAGTCACCCTCACGGTGCAAATACACGCGACAACAATTTGTTTGGTTCTGTTGTATTTTTCGACGGATTACGTCACCGCCACCCAAAATGGCGCTCGGCAAATATGCATTGCCGCGTGGCGGGCTGGATCCCAATATGGGACTGGAGGGATAGTGGGGGAAGGAGGGGGGTAAGGGTGGAGTTGGTGTTGGAGAGAGAAGGGGCGCATGGAATAAGGGTATGAGGGGGGAAACGAGAGGAAGAGGAGGGTTTAGAAGGAGTGGAAGGGTGGGCGGAACATTGGGGTCGGCGCGGGGTGGGGAGGGAGAGAGAGAGGTCACCGGAGAGAACAAGGGGAGGGGGAATATTTGGGAATTGAAAAGGAGAGACAAAGAGATGAAGAGGGAGCCGGCAACAACCTCCACCTCTTCCACACTTAACAATCGAGCGCCCGACAGCGCCGTCGGGCGGTCAGAATTTCAAAGTAAGCCCGGGGCAAGCGAGATCGTATTAGCGGAACTTTTTCGTCTCCCACACACCCAATTCATTTTCTGTTTCCCAAACCACCCTGGATAAATTTATACGGAATCTTAAGAAATATAGTATCTATTGTCATTACTTAGATTGTTCCAAAACTGATTTTTTACATGTTTAAATTTTGATACACAAATGTTCCGAATTCCTAGTGAATCTTGAGAAGGAAAGAGACAGGTAAAATCATTATCAAAACGGCCAATAAAAAGTCAGTTTACCAAGGATCCTACTCTTTCAGTGATTTTACTATGTCAACGAAAAAAGGTACTTAAAAAATAGGTATAGATAAAGCAAAGAGGAATTCCCTTCTCACTTGTGCCATAACGATGTGAATAAATACACGTGTGCCACCAATGGTGGCCCTAAACTTCCAATACCTAATGACTTCGCCAAAACTGCAAGACAGAGAAAAGATGCAAAATGCCCATAATCATTCTTTGGAATACAAATGAGCCACTATTCCATTAGTATTTTCATTTTCACCATAGTTAAATTAATGAAATAATAACGTGAGTACGCAGTAACGGACTTACTCAATTAACAAAATTATATATTCAAAAGAACCTTAAAAAGTATTTTCCATATC
This sequence comes from Hetaerina titia, assembly GCA_037158775.1. Classification (NCBI taxonomy): domain Eukaryota; kingdom Metazoa; phylum Arthropoda; class Insecta; order Odonata; family Calopterygidae; genus Hetaerina; species Hetaerina titia. The sequence continues at coordinate 78,737,010 of CM073771.1, read as the reverse complement.
TTAAAAAACTTATATAAGACGAAAAAAAACATTTTCACGATTTTTATAGTTTTACTTTGATCATAAAAATACAAACATTAACATTTCTTTTTTCGGATACTAAAAATTAGAGCTCCACCTATTATAGCTAACCTAATACGCATTGGTCCGCCTCGTTTAGTAAAAGGAACGCATGAATGCCTCGATGCTCCACCATCAATAAACTCGGAAACTAGGCCAGATTTGAAAAACGTTTATAATCTCTCTCCGAAAAATCGCAGTATGGAAAAAAATGTAGGTAAGAAGAGCACATAACAGATTGTGAGTTCACATATTTTTTCTCAATTATCCATCCCGGCGTCCTCTTTGAAAAATAAAATAAGAGGTCTCTCTCGGCGCTCAAAGTAGGAACTCTCACCGCCATGCAAATTGAGTGAGCACCCCGAGGAGTGTCGATGAGTTGACGTCGCGGTGTAAAATGGAAGGCATCACATTCACCACGCATTAGCATCGCCCGGCCCAAAACTTGAAAACTGCCGAGGGAAGAAACCCTGCTTCTCAATTTTCTACTCTATTGCGGGAAAAATTCTCCATTCCCACACCTTTTTCCCCCTATCTCCGCGGCTGCACCACCGGATTTATGAATACTAACTCTCAATTATCATTCGTAGAAACCGGGTGTCCGGTCACCCGGAGCTTCGGAAAAAAGTTTCGGCCCCTTTTCCTCTCCCAACCCCCACGGAGAACTTTCTCCCCGCCGCCCCACAACGGTGGTCTTTCCGGGAGCTTTCTCAACACCAAAATGCTCTTTGGCCTCTCGCCCTTCCATGTCCGGTACATTTTGACTTATGATCTCACTAAACCTGTAATTTTTTGGAACGTAAACTTCCTTATTGCGAGGAAAAAATAAAAAGTCATCCCGAAGGAAATATTAGGAAATCCATAATATTTAAGGAACTCCACTTTACAAATTCACTCACGTTTCTTGCAGGATGCCGAAGAAATGGTTACAAGATTTCCAAAGCGATTATCTAATCATTCTTAAATAAAGGACCAAGCGTAATTTTTCTCAGAGTAAACTTTTTGTAACCCATTACGAGCACATCACGTCCATTGTACGTTCAGTTTTTTCGAAGCCTTTATTTCACCATAACGTCATTTTAAATCATAAATTGCAAACTGCGTAGTGAGCATATATACGTATGCTTATGTATGGCGTTAGGGACCACCCCCGAGGGGGTTCACATGCTGCTGGGCTTAGTACTGGGTGAGCTCTACCATCACCTACCCAACCGACCTTAGGGTTGAATACTGTGTTACACGTAGACTATGTTATATTTTAAAATGTGTGTTGGGATCGGCTTTTACTGATGAGCCGCCATGGAATAGGTTACGCACGAAATCTAGACAGATAAGGCAAATTGACCGTGATATGACGACGAGATATATTTTTTATTGATAATCTTATTGATCTTCAAAAGAAAACTTTTAGATCGTGGTGAGAATGTGCACATATATTTTTCCTCATTGATTCTCAGGAATGTCCTCTTTTGCACAATAATTATTTAAATAAATTTAACACGTCATTTTACAGCTACCCAGAACCAGTTTCATGGCTTGCAAAAACACAGAAAATATAACGTGTCGGAATAAAATTCTGCATCACACATTTTAAGTATTTATTGATAAGATTCACGAAATATGAAATGCACAAAAGCAAATGTCAAATGGCCTCAACCATTATTCCAAAGTCCACAATCGGGATCCTTCCCAAGTATGAAGTTCCACTTTTACAGATTCGGGGCCGATACGTAAATATCGTTAATTAATCGCCATCGTATTTCTTCAACACAGTTTGAATACAAGACGCTCTTCGAAATGTTTTCAGACGTTTGAGAATTCCAGTAATTTACCTGATAATTACTTTTAACGCAAAATTATGATCAGTCTTTTTTCCCCTTCTCTCACCAACCACTGCCTTGATTGGTAGAAGTTCGTGAGATTGGAAAACAAACTCAATCTACACTTTCTCAATTTCCCTTCTTGATCTCTCACCTTATCCAGGTTCCGCGGTCTCGTTTGACCAAAAGCATCCTTCGGGAACGGACTTATCCCTTGGGGCGGATGCTACGGAAATAGTTTTGAATGCCACTTTAAAAGATATCGGACGACATCACAGAATAAAGACAGTTTCGAAGTCCCATACACCACTAAAGGGTCCATGAAAACTTAAGATCAGAAAATATACGCACACATACAAGGTTTGTATAAAAAGTATCAGTTACAAGTTTCCCCTGATGTGTCCGTGAAGTGCTGAATTCAGACCGTCGGTTAAATGTGCACGTGATCGCAGACCGTATTGGAAATGATAAGATCACAGTGCACACCATTATCATTGAAACTTTGGCGACGCGAAAAATCTGCGCAAAACCCCTCCCGAAGGTCTTGGCGAATGATCACAAGCAGAACCGAGTGTCTGCTTGCGAAGACCTTCTGCAGCGGCATCGCGATGATTTCCCAACCCCCTACCCTACACCAGAAGACTATTTCCTATTCCCAAAAGTGAAATTTTCCCTCAAAGTACACCATCATGGGGCCCTAAGTGGCGCAAAAGAAGCTTGCACGCGTACCCTTAAGGAGCTTCTGGAATTAACTAACCAGGGAGCTTTCAAGTCGTGGAAAAGCCGCTGGACAAAGTGTGTCCACGTTCACCTTGAAGAATTTTGATGTATTATAACAACATCTCAAATAAATCTATTTTTCCGAAAATGTTCCCAATACTTTAGATACAAACCATGTATACGTACAACGTATCTTTAAGTCGATAAGCTAAAAGGTGTATTTTTTTAGTATAATTTCGTTTCAGGTTCCTACACCTACTGATTTCTGGGAATTGTTTCAAAGAGATTTTTCTTCCGTTAAGAACAATATCAATGGACAAACTTGAAAACGTAAAACCAATAAATTGATATTCCCTAAAAAGAGTAAGTATGCTTGAAACCATTTGGTACTACAACATGCACCGCAAAATCTATCATGATATAGTGGATGGAATGGATGTAATGGATCGGAAGGAATCGGCTGGGGGTGACAGCAATGATATACACAGTACCTTGGTGTAAATAACCATGAGTGCATATGGGAAAAAGGAAGTTGTGCTCTTCTGTTAGTGAGAGAAGACGGTCCACGTCAGTATTTCATAACCAACGACGCGAATCCACTCCACAAATGCCTAACTCTATAGCAAAATCGAGGGACGCTCCATTCTTATTCCTCCATTTGAGTGCACTCGTATCATCAGTCATCACTCCAAAGATTGATTACCACTCCATAACGTTTACTTCTCAGACGATTCCCTATGGTTCCCTTTGCGCTTTACATTATCATACCCCATTTCCTGCTTCATGCATCCCATTCGGTGCCTTCCTCTATAGTGCTTGGCATCCATTATTCCTTACATCATTGTCTTCCAGGGACTCTTAAGCTTCGCATAATGTGCAATTAGTTTGCTTATTCTTTACCTTAATGTTTTCCATAAGTATTGTTTTTTCGCTACTCGCCATACGCTTTTCTCACAAATAATTCGGTCCGCCAGCTTACTCTTCCTCTTTCTTCTTCTGTAACGTCTCATTTCCATTACTTAAACCCTTGACGTTATTTCTCCAGATTTATCAACTGTGTTGGTTTTTGTTGTACGCAATACATGGAGAAATACATAGATAACATGAAGAGATAAAGCCTCCTGTATTTCACTCGTTTATCTGGGGGAAGTTCTTGATAACGTGTGCTGACATACTATACAATGCTATGTACCCTAAAGGAGATGAAATTGGAATGCAAGGACAGGAGGATGATTTATTTAGGAATACAATAATGAAGCGTGTCTGAGCTGTACATAGAGAGCAGATGACCGCGATGGGTGTAGTTAAAGCGGAGAAGAATCGAAAATAGAGAAGAAAGGGGTGATCCAGGGTTGCAAACTATCGCCCGAGATATTCAATGCGTGGCTTGATGGCAATGGCAATTCTGTCATTGGCGTGGCAATTCTGGACGCCAAGGAAAAAATGAACAGCGAAAAACGATTATAAGGAGAAAGTAACGATAAATATATTGCATTTTGGACAGAGATATACATCCAGAGAAGAGAGGAGAACTAATAAGATATTATTCAGTGCAAAGAGTAAAACGAAAAAGTGACAAACTACAAGATATGCAAGATCTAAGACTAAGGTGTATTGGTCTGTCGTCTTAGTAGGGGAGACCTCCAAATAAGACTATTTTAATCACCTTTTTACATAATATAAATTCCCGTTCCACAATATTTCTATAAATATTTGCAGACAAAGTTCTACGAGGAAAGTTTGTGAAACATAGTATTGACTAAAGCTCTTTATTCGGGCAGAGGAAATGACAGTTACCCTCCTCCAAAAAATAAAACTGATATCGAGAGAAGAGAAACTTCTTTCATACAAATGCTCAGAGGGAAAGAAATTTTTTAAGACGGGTAGAGAGAGAGCAAGAACCACACACAGGCCAGGAAAAATCAGTCCATCGAAGAGAAAAACCTATTCCTTCCGGGAGAAGAGTGAAACGGAAAAGACGACTGAGAATTAAAGCAATTACAAATGTTGGAATTATGTTACCGTAAGTACGTTCGTTGACAAGCAGCGGCAAATGTAATCTTTGAATGGACGGCGCATTATACACACAATTATTTATTTGGTTCATGACTACAGAGATACTTTCTACAGGCTAAGCTCTAGTACCGAAATTAAGGAATGGCGATAAGTAGACATGTAAGTCGATATCGATAATTTTCATCCAAAAATCAATAGATAATTGTCATTATGAATGTTACCCGATTGTCGAATATTTTGCTTCGATATATGGATTGATACGAAAGTATCGCATTTTTTAAAATGAACATGAATACGCCGGCAGAGCGGATAATGCCTCGTCGGGTATTACACTCCACAGGGTTTGGCTAGAAAGCAACACACTGCAGCATAATCGTGTGCGAAGAAGGCACGTCAGAGTTGGGATATATAATCATAGTTAAGGTAGGAGTGGAGAGAAAGTAAGGGAGAAAATGGACAGAAAGAATAAACGGAGAGGTTGGGGTTGGGCGAGGGCGGAGGAGGACTAAAGGACCCCGATAGGATTAGCTGAAACAACCCAGGGTCACTTAGACTATAGACCAGGTAGGTTATGCCCCAGTCAGTGTCATGACGGCCATACTCGGACACTTTCACGGACGTTGAACGGGGAGAGAGGGGACAAAAAAGGATTTGGAATAGACTCTTAGAGACGTGAGTGTCCGGAGTGGTGGAAATTTCTTAGGGATAAGTGAAGTAACGGACTAGCAGGGGCGAGGCTATTGAAAAACAATCATTTCATAGTTTTACATTTAGATCTCTAGCGTACTTCATACTGGTACTAGATTCAACCCGACCTTTCATTGATGATATTAAATCAATATATAAAATGACCAAATCGTCAATATCCCGACATAGCGACCCAAATAATATCAATAATTTCAACTCTCTATCACCCAACAAAATGGAATTCGTCGTAAGGAATATGAAGGCTCGCAGATCGCATATGAATATGGAACGCTTCTTAAATATTGCTACGGTCGATTCTCTCATTAAATAAAGCAAACGGCAAAGGTACCATTACGGAATCGAGCGGAGGTGAATGCTCATTTCGCGTAATAGGTTAGTATGCGCCGAATTTTGGGTGTAAAATCCCAAATAACCACTATGATTGTTTACGATATTTTATATTGATCGTTAAAATAGGAAGGCAAACACTGGAACAGGTGGAAGAGTTTACGTATCTCGGAAGTGTTTAGTACCAAAATAAGCAAAGCAGTAGGTATAAAAGGAGAATTGCATTAGAAAAGATTTAAAATAATTATATAACAGTGAGAAGTACAGTACAAAACAAGGGGTGGAGGCACAGGTATCTTTTACACAGACATTTCAATCTCAATAATATTTAGCATCAATGTCTTTTGCGGCGACACAAATCAATACAACCGTGCGCAAATGGTACTGGAAACGTTCTAAACTAGCTAATCATAGAGCTTTAAAAAAACTCATGGCATTCGATGGGGGGTAAGGAAACACAATGTGGGTATAGCACGGAATTGTGAGAGAAAAGCAGGGAGAGAAGCTGGGGGACCACGAATTCGAGGAACGCGAAAGAGAAGAGATAGTCCCTCAGATGTGATATACCTACACGGGAAGTGGAAATGAGCGGGAGGGAGAGGGGGGTCTCGTGTGGTGGGGGAAGGGGAGAAAGGGCGAAGTGTGTTTAACTCCCGCATGTTTGTAGTGGGTGGACGGAGTCGGCCATGTTGAGGGGGCGACGGGAATAAAGCAAGTGCCTGGAGATGTGGGAGGCAATGGGGGAGGAGGAGGGTGAAAGGGTGAAAATGGAAAGGTCAAACAGTCGAGGGTGAGAAAATGTAGTTTTCCGGGGTTGGGCGTGAAACGGAGGAGTGGGTCACACGCACCGGAATCAAAGCCTCCCCTTCCCTTCGCCCTTCAGCCTGGACTCTCGCGCTGGTCCAGCGGGATGAAAGGGAAGGGGGGGGTAGGAAAAGGAGAGGTGGAGGGAAGACACGGGATAACCACGCTAAGGGGGATTGTCGACGAGGCGACAATTCCTCCATGACAGAGCGGGCATTCATGTCGGAATTGCCGGGGATAAATTAAGTGGTGGGGCGAAAAAAGGACGCCGGTGAACCTGGGAACGGGTGAAATTAAGAACAGGCGAAATTAGGGATTGGAACGACAATAGGAACCCGCGAAAACAATCAATAGAGGGGTAGAAGAACGGGCGGAACTGTGCGAACGGTCGACATGGAAAACCAATTCCGAACATGAAGGTAAAGAAATATATTGTCGATACAATCATTGTACACACCATAATACCGTAGACTAATTTGCAGAAGGTGCGTAACACGCTCAAAGCACAATTTCAACTGAATACAGGTTTCTTTATCTCTATATTTTTACCCTCAGCTCGGCTCTGCGATTCACTAATTGTGATTTGCGAGGCAGAAATGAGGATCTCAGCTTCCAGGTAAGTATCCATTTCGAACTAAGATGCCTGCTGCGATACGTGAATCTACAACAGAGATATGACCACTCGGGTTATTAAAGTTAACCGCCGCCAAATCCATAGGATACGTTCCACGAATAAACTAATGAATCCCTACGAGCATATTTCCGAAAACTCTTCCATGTCAAGAGACACGGGAATAACACTATTTCTGGCTTCTATTCGAACAAACCCAGATATTCTGAAAATTAAAACAAAGCATCTCTAAATTTAGCTTCATCCGTGGGAAGTTTTCATAACTGAGCTTCCCACGCCCATGATTTGTCCCTCAAAGGAGTGTTATTAAGGTGGTTCCTTCATTATCGCTATTATGCGTCAGTTTCCCCCCACTTGGTACACAATAGTTGAAACCCCTGTCTATCGCTAAGCCTTCTGAAAAATACGCATTTACGTACTGTGAAATACAATTTTCTAAAGGTTCTACAGGGAAACTACACGTATTTCGGCTCTTGTCTTAGGATTAGTGTTGGACGAAATGACGTCCATAGTCGCCACATTTTTCCTAGAACACAAATCGAACCTTTGAGCCAAAGGCAACGGAAATACCAGCAAAACCGCAGGTAAAAAGATGAAATGGACGACATTCAAGGTATCGCTAACGTCATTTATTCATTACGCAAGACTTGATGTGATAACAGTGTTACGCTTCACAGGAAAAACAATGAAATTTAGATTGATGTATCATAAGGAAGTTTTCTCGAGCATTTTAACTGATGATAAACTGTAAGTAAGATCTACCGCTAACTCGTGCGTATCGCTTACGCCAAGTTAACTTCAATCAAAAATTTAACTTGGGAATGGTAATGGCTCAAATGAGAATATAAGAGTTTAATAAAGGTTCAATAGGCAGCAGATTAGACTTTATCGCATGCAGGTTATGATCGCCTTCCTTACGAACCCAAAGCTTTCTCCGTCATTCCATTTTCCCATAATAAAGCCATTATTTTTCATAGGACAAAAGGAATTGACAGATTTAATGTATCAACAATACCCAGTCAGAAGTATTACAGACAACGCTTGAGAGGAGGGAAGTAAGCCGTTATCTGGTGTAAAATCTCGTTAAGTGAAGCCTATCACCTGCTTAATGCATAATATACTTACGAGGAAAAATGTTGTGCTAACAAATAAAGCAATTCTCAAGAAATAAACTACTATTTAAAGAGAGAATTGCATAAAATGTTTGTGAGAATTGCCGATTTCTTAAGCAGTACAGCCATTGACATGATTTCAGCAAATTGAGCAAGTTGAAACAATCTGCAAATCCTTCCTGCATTACGCTATCATATCAATCCAGAGAAGATATCATCAAAATCAAGAGAATAAGATTTTGTGAGATCGGCGTTAGTTCCTATTCCAAAAAAGGCAAAGGCTACATCATGTGAAGATTACAGAACAATAAGTTTGATATCCCACGCAGCTAAAGTTATTCTCAGGATCATCAACATGTGATGCCATTGCAGTAATGAGATCACTAATCGAGAGGACTATAGAATACAATCAGGACGTTTTTGCCTGTTTCGTAGATTTCGAAAAAGCGTTTGATAGAGTGAATTGGGAAAAATTAATGCGTGTATTGCAGAAAATAGGAATAGATTGGAGGGACAGGAGACGAATCCGCAACCTGTACATGTCTCAGACTGCTCAGGTGCGAGTGGGGAACGGAGAGTCCGGATGGGCAGTGTTAGGAAGAGGTGTAAGGCAGGGTTGCCCATTGTCACCGGTGCTGTTCAACGTATATGTGGAGGAAATGATTAAAGAGGCATGGGAAGAATTGGAGGTAGGAATGAAAGTCGGAGGGGAATTCGTAAAATCGGTTAGGTTTGCTGATGACCAAGCATTAGTTGCTCAGTCAGCCAAGGGGCTGCAAGCATTGCTGAGTGAATTGGAGGTTCAGTGCGATAAATATGGGATGAGAATCAATATTAATAAAACAAAGGTTAAGCGATTTTCCAGAAAGAAAAAGGCTAAGCTAAATATTAAAATAGGCGGGAAAAAAATAGAGCAGGTAGAACAGTTTACATATCTCGGAAGTGTTTTGGACCAATACGGTAAAAGTAGTATGGACGTAAGGAGAAGAATTGCGCTAGGCAAGGAGGCTTTCTCGAGGAGGAGGGAGTTGATGACGGGGACGTTGAGTAGGGATGTTAAGACAAGACTCGTAAAACTCTGATATGGAGCGTAGCTATGTACGGCGCGGAAACGTGTTCACTGAAGCAGGAGGATAGACGTAGATTGGAGGCTTTTGAAATGTGGGTGTGGAGAAGAATGGAGAAGGTGAAATGGACGGAAAGGAAAACAAATGAAGTACTGGAAATGGTGGGTGAGGAGAGGGGTTTATTGAGAGAAAGCCTATGGAGGCAGGAAAAATGGATGAAAGGCGTATTGAGCGGTAGTGGAATATTGAAGAGGGTAATAGAGGGGAGAATGTTGGGCAAGGAGGTAAGGGTAGGAACAGGATAGGGATGTTGGATGGGATGAAGGGTGGAAAGAAGTACACAGAGATGAAGAGGGACCTGATGTAGTCTAGGTTGCTGGATTGGGTTTTGTTTGGAGTTACAAAATATTTATTTGATAGTTGTGTCCATCCAAAAACCTACCTTAACCGGTAGATTACTTAATAATAATTGATTTTAATGTCATCGAATCATTCCCAAGGAGTATTAAGAGGATTTTGAAAGTAATTTCCCATGGAAATGACTGAGTAATTTTGTGAATCATAGGTTAACCTAAAACATACATGAAAGATAACAAAGCTTTCAATTATCAACAATTAATACTAAGCATCACGGTTAACATTGAAAGCATAATCAACTCGCTCTTCCGTCTCATTGTACATTATGCTCATGCATTTAAGATTAAGTAAATATTGATTAAAAAATACAGAGGTTTTTAAAATTTACGTTATATCTACATTTATTACTTAAATTGAGCTTCACTATGCAATTTCACATGTCTGTTGCTCGAATCATTTCATTCGTGCAATACTCGTAAGTTCGGATTTAATCAATTTCATATCCAAATTTCAACTGCGAATTTCAAATAAGTATATAGACGGCTTTTTAAGAGTTTTAAGGCGTATTTACATGCAGCAAATGGAAAAAGACGAGGAGAGGTAGCCGCGTGAAAGAGAATCCACTCCCGAAAACTCGTAATTGTTTAAGTTAGTAATTGCCTCTGGATAAAATATCAAAGGGCATGACCTTCGCGCGACCTCACAATGCGGGTCCCTTTTCCTCATTGTTCACATCCCCGAGAAGCCAGGGAATTGAGATTTGAAGGGAATTTTCGAGAAAAATGGAAGATTTCAGAAGCAACGGAGAGGAAACTCGAAAGTTCATTTGTTCCTCCGCTATATGAAATATTACCGAGCATTGGTTGGTAACTAGAGCAAGAGAACTGTAACGAACCCGTCGTAAAAGTGCCTTGGGTAATAATCCTAAGTCCCATTACTTTCGAGCTAGTACCTAATGGTAAATTCCTATTTCTATTTGACGGAGTTCATTTGAATCTCCCTCGAGCTATAACATCGGCAAGTATTGTGTGAAGGAATGGAACGAAACTGATTGATCATTCATTGACGAAACATAAATTAATATTAACGAACACCACCACAGTTATCCACCCGAAGGTTCTTTCATAGGTAAGGGTCAAGATCGCCTAGAACTACGCAAAAAGGCTGGGAAAATCCACCTATTAGTGTAAGTGGAGCAGTTTCTTTTCCTGTCCCGCCGATAATTTCCTACGAAGATCTGATCCCCAAAAATCATGCAGCCTGGGTAAAGCCGAAGGTGCCCAGATGCGATTACGGACTCCAATCCAACGTTATACACATTGGACTACCACATCTCCGAGAAATTTACATAATATTTGTTACAATGGCGGAAACCATTTCTAGAGTATGAATGGCACTGTTACCTAGGGTCATAGAACTATGCACCGATGTTTCAGTATGCGTGTCTAGGTAAGGAACCTCCGTACCGGCATTTACCCATAAGGTCCTTGGTAAATAATCCTAAGCATTTCTTAGCAATTAAGGTACCGGTACGAACTACTGGTTATGAGGGATGTGCATGGGGTCATGTATGGTTAAATATACCGTACGTAAACCAAAGAATGTACTGACTGTTAGAATGGGGTAAACATCAAAATACCCAATGAAATAAACACGCATCTGGATAATTCTCAAGTTTAACCTGCCTCGGATTTGAAAGCAATTCATACCAAGGTTCATTCGATGGGAGAGAGGATAGACGAGACCGAACAAGTCGTCCTCTAAATCATCCAATCATGTGATAAGGATATCGGATTATTTTTTTCCTGGGCTGCCTACAGTTCTCAGATTTTCACTGCCACTCTTAAAAGCATGATTAATGCGCATTAATGAATGTGTCCAAAAGAATCATCCAGTATTTATTGTTTACATTTTTACTAGCAGAGGTAGAGGCGCCTATGAAAGACGCAAACTAAACAAAAAGAAAATAACGCGATCTGTGGCTTTGTTACATGAATCGATATTTAAAATGTTTCAAGACAGATTCACATAGTTGAATGGTTCGCTGAAACAAGCAATATTGAACTCCTTGGAGTAGAAAACGTGCTTGGCCCCTCTGTTCAAGGCCAAACACAAACAACTTTCCGTTTTTCACTCCATTTGACAAGGGAGCAATAAAATATTGAGAAATGGTATATAAAATACAAATGAAAAAAGCCCATTAATAGGCAGAAACAATTCTTTTGGTGGCTGCGATGACAAAGTAATTCGTAAAAGTGCTCGGTGGAGCATCTAGGATTACTCTTGCATTGTTCATTTACGGAAATTACGAAGAAAGGATTAGGTGTTTATTATTATAAAGTGCATACCAACCGGGTTAACAACCGGGGAATTATTGTCGAATTTCTTATCATGAGAAGATATTTTTCCATTAATTTCATATAGGAATCCTCAGAAAATTTCATCAGAACCAGACACCGTATCAGATGGTCACTAGTCATAGTCAAATTTATCGTCTAGAATCACCAATACCACACACGCAGACACACACACACACAGATTATTATTATTAAGTAATCTTCCGGTTAAGGTAGCTTTTGGATGGACACAACTACAAAATAAATATTTTGTTACTCCAAAAAAAACACAATCCAGCAACCCACTCTATATCAAGTCCTTCTGCATTTCTGTGTACTTCCTTCTTCCCTTCATCTCGTCCAACATTTCTTTTCTGTTCCTGCTCTTTCCTCATTTGCCTAACATTCTCCCCTCTATTACAGTGTTCAACATTTCACTGCCGATCAATACGCCCTTCATCCATATTTCCTACCTCCTTAGGATTTGTCCCAACAAACACCTCTCCACGCCCACCATTTATGTACGATATATATGTTCGTCATTATGAGGAAAATAAAATTTACACTTTTCCATAGATTTATTTTTCTGTCGAAAAGTGCAAATTTTGTTTTTATCATAACTTGGAGTATCGTTTTAATTAATCTAAACCATGGAATGTTAGAGAGAAAGAAGTAATTGGGCATTTTTTAGACGTTTTTCGAAAAATGTAGACAATATGAGGGGAAATAACTTTAGAAATGAGGGGGTAATTAGGATACGAGTAAAAGGTATAAGTTAGAAGTATACTAAGAGTATAAGGCAGAAACAAAAACAAACTGGACAAGCCACATAATCACATGAAGGACCTGCATAGAAAAGAAAGTTACGGACGTTATAAACCTACGGGAAGAGGGGCAGTAATTTTGTCATCTTGACAGATATACAGAGAGGGACTTACCAAGAAAGGAAGCAGGCGTCACAAGATGATAGAGACTGACTTATAAAATTCGAGGACTGTATAAACATCTCGTTCACATTTTAATAATAATAACTTAAAGGATTAGCTTTTCTTTCAGATGATATTCAAATTAGCAAGGACATTTTTTTTCTAATTATTTCTCTGACTGAAACCAGTGTTCTTATATTAAAAGATGCTGAAGACAGTTGATCGCCCGTTTAAACGACATACTATATTCGTTGTGTCCTATCCCAAATAAACTTTCGGCCCATCAAATCGTAAGCGGCCCATTTTGCACACCGTAGTACCTACGAGTTATCTCCTTGCACAAAGATTTAACCTATTAAAATTTTCAGGGGAATATTTTATCCGGGAATAGATACGTTTTTACATGAGGGATTGGAGAACTTTGTCCCTAAAAAAATGATAAACCACAATAGTGACCCAGAATATTATAATGGATCAATACGAAGATTAAAAAGGAAAGTAAGAATATCATATAAACGTAGGAATACAACCTCCCAAAACTTGATAAAACATAAAAAGTTGATTATGGATTTAAATTTTGAAAAACGTAAAGCCCAAGAAAAGTTTTTAGTTAATATATTAGATAAGAAAAATACAAACAAATTCCACAAATATCTTAGAAGGAAAAAGGATAACCGGGAAGACATAGTCATGATTGTGAAAGAAGACGGAACTAGGATTTTAGATGATCTGGAAAAAGCGGAAGAACTAAATAAGTGGTATTCTAGACCCTATAAGGAAAGTAACGAAAACAGTAAGGTGGACGGGCCCATTAACAAGGACAAGAGGATGCTAACGAACTGCGTTTCGAACGATGCAGAGTATATAAAGGTCACTGATATAGAAATCTCTAGACTAATACGCCATCAAAGAAAAAATAAATCAGTTGGGCCTGATAATGTATCAATCGATGCTTTAAAATTTGGAGCAGAGGCTATAGTTCCATACATTAGATCACTTTTCTATGCCACCATTAACAACAGTAAATTACCTTCAGACTGGAAAAAAGCAAGTGTTATACCAATCTTTAAAGGAGGCGATAAAACGAAGGTTGAGAATTACAGACCTATAAGTCTGACCTCAGTAGTCTGTAAATTAGTCGAAAAAATAATATTTAGATACATGCGCAACTATTGGGAAAAAAATAACTGGTTGGTTAGGTACCAACATGGGTTTAGGGAAGGTTATTCCTGCGAAACACAATTACTAGGCCTATGCCAAGATATAGCTGAGGTAATAGATGATGGAGGAGAAATAGACGCAGTTGTAATTGACTTTAAAAAAGCTTTTGACACGGTCCCACATGATCTGTTACTAAATAAAGTACGACAGATGAACATTGACCCAAGAGTTAAGTCCTGGTTAAAAGAGTTTCTCAGGGAGAGAACCCAAAGGGTCAGGGTAGGAGAAGAATATTCTCAAGAATCAATAGTGACGATGGGCGTCCCCCAAGGTAGTGTACTGGGCCCGATACTGTTCCTATCCTATATCAATGACATAGGTAAGGAAGCAGAATGTAACATTCGTCTCTTTGCAGATGACTGTATAATATATAGAAAAATAAAAGACAACAGGGATAGTGATATATTACAGGATGATCTAAACAGAGTATCGGAATGGATTACTAATAATAAGATGTGTGTAAACACAAAAAAGTGTAAACTAATAACATTTAGAAGGGAAAATAGAGATTATAACTTGCTAGGTGAAAATCTAGTAAGAGTTGAGAAATGTAAATATTTAGGTGTCTATCTCACAGCTAACTTAGAATGGGGACATCATATAGATAAGGTGGCAGGTAAGGCTTTTAAAACTCTACACTGGGTCATGTGGAACCTTAAGGGGAGCAACAAATCCACTAAAGAATTAGCATACACTTCAGTTGTAAGACCAATAATGGAATACGCAACAACAGTATGGGACCCTATGGTAAAGGTGCATATAAATAAGCTTGAGAAAGTACAGAGAAAGGCAGCTAGGTACGCTCTAGGAAGACATAACAGGACAGATAGTGTGACAGAAATGTTAGAGACACTAGGATGGACACCGCTCCGACTCAGAAGGAAGCTGAACAGGCTATGTGGGATGTTCAAGATAGTAAATAAAGAGAAGGGGTGGGAGGAGCTCTCAGAAAGATTAGACAAACCAAATTACATTGGGCGGAAGGACCATCAGTTCAAAATAAAACATAGAGGGCACAAAACAAACATAAAAAAAACTCCTTCCTCAATCGTGGAATAAAAGAATGGAATGAGTTACCTGAGGATATCTTTAAGTCCTTACCTTATTCATTAAATAAATTTAAAACGAGGTGTATGCTCGCCTTAAAAACGTGTGAGTGAGAAATAAAACCGTATGTACTTGTGCTATGAATAATGCGTTAACGGGACGCGATTTTGAACGGTATATGAAATTGAAGAGTACGTGATTACGGACGAAGTGTGGCGATGGACGGTGTGTAGTATGTACTCATGTGGTGTACACCTAATCCTTGTGTGATGGCAAAGGAGAGGTCGGCAATCTTAAAAGTGTCATTGAATATACGAGCATTTTGTCTCATATCTGTTCTTCTTGTGTGTGTATGTATGTGCATTGTAAGAGTGACCAGTGATCACACTGGACCGTTGCCACCAGGAAAATTGCCTAATTGCAACGAAGTATGTAAATAAATAAATAAATACGTGAAAACTTCAAGCCTTTCAATAGATGCATATTCATGTCTATATTTTTTGCATGTAATGTACGTAATTAAAATATAAATCAAAACCTAATTAGTTACTAATCATTTGATATAAATTACTTATTTTTTAAGCAGATAGCTTTCCGTGACAATGATGCAAATCATCAAACAAGGGTGCTAATAAGCAAAGGATGAATTCTTGATTTTTTTCAGTTTAAGTTAGGAAGATTACAGGGTGTAACATTGGCACCCAAATGTGATTGTACGATGCATCATGCTAAAAAGAAAACATCGTTGAAAGCCGACTGTTTCCTCCCAGGGACTTGCGGTATTATGAGCACAGGGGATTTCGATTCCGTTTTAATTTCGACCATTAGATCACGTACGAGATAGTCCATAGTCTAGAACCTCCTAGGAAGCATGTCCACTTTTCCAATCCAGACCCTCATTTTCCCGCGACAGGACTATCGGTATATCGACATAATAAATCACCACCATTATGCCTTTTTTGTACGACCTACGGATTTGAGACAGAATTTAACCAGTCTTCATCGCTCACACCCAGCTTTATTTCCCTGTCAGAGAGGTAAGTGCTTCTTACATGCTTAAAGTGTACAAAAATGTTCCTTGAGCAAGAAACCAATTCATTAAAATTTCAAATTCGTGTCCAGACAAGATTTTATCAACCAAACAACATTGAGTTCAATTTTCGTAAGAAGTAGAATATAGTTTTATTTTACGTGAAAACATAAAGCATAACAATCAGAGTTTATTGACTGACTATTGAATATTATTCTATACATGGTAGGGGAGGAGATAAGGTTGTTCGAAGAAATTTAAAAAAGACAGAAAAATGTATGTAAGGCATATAGAGTAGAAATGGACTGTTAAAAATTGAGGTAGACAGTAGGATATTGGATAGACGACATAGAGGCGAGGATGCAGGTTATCTTGAATATCAATGGACTGTTTGAGGCTGTGATAGAGGGTACTTGATAGAAGCAGTAAAGAAAAGAAATATGGGCGAAGTAAAGGAAGGCGAGAAGCATACCGATTTTTAGAATATTTATTGTCGTACATGTTGAATAGTATTATTCTGGGGTCGTATTAGCTACTCTTAGAAACATATTGGAGCTTACATGTATATTTTATATCCAATAAAAACCATTAAAAATCTATCTATACCAGTAGATTACTCTAAATAATAATTTAATATCAACAGTCAACACTCATCACTCTGTGTGTCACAATTAACGCACCAGTGAATCTAAACCAGTAATCACGCAAACGGGAAATATTGTGTCATTTATGATGAAGATATTTGGTCCCGGCTAGCGAACTCATAAAAATGCATACGACGAAAGGCTTGCATGTCTGACGACGGTTTAGGCATGGTGAACTGGAATGACACTCAGACCTGCAGTGAAATACGCCGATAGTGATCGCGATTCCTATCCACTCACTCACCCTCTCCCTTTTCAGCAACCTCAATTTGTGTCGAGGCTCGTGATTTACAGAACTGCGATTGAAAAAGTGAACAAAACGAACAAAAAGGCATCTCCAATAGTGCCATTGTCACTTGGTGTAAATAGCAAAGACAGTTGTGCTGACGGCGAGGGTATGTTTGCGACATACTCTGCTTATATTCACGAAATCCTGCAAATTAATGTAAATAAAATGGCTAATTAGGTAATAAATTATGGAATGGATATTAATGTCAGCATTGTAAATCCACCACTTTTAGCAAAAAAGTAAACATTTGAAATAGAGGCTACGAATTCTTTGAAAATACTATCCCTAAATGTGATAGCGGAAAATACTTGGGTGTTTATTTAACCAAGATTTCGGGTAGAGGCTGAGTAGGGAATACATTTTTAAGAAAGCTTTCAAAATGTTGAATTGGGTGATGAGAAACCTCAAAGGGAGTAGAAGAGTAGCTAAGGAAAAGATGTATAAGGTCTTGGTAAGACTAATTTTAGAGCACTCATCACTGGTATAGGACCCGCAAGAAGAGGGACATATTACAAAACTAGAGAAGGCACAAAGAAAGGCTTCCCGATATGTGGCCACCGGATGACGGGAGAGTGCGACAGTTTTGTTAAAAATACTGGCGTGGGAATGTCTACAAATTAGCGGGTAAAGAAGCATACTCCATGGAATGATCCAACTACTAAGGGAGGAATTAAGCAAGTGCGTGAGAGATCCTAACTTTATAGGGAGAAATGACCATAAGTACAAGGCGGAATGCAAAGAACTATTTTTTTAAATTCAGTTCTAAAAAAAAAGAATAATCGTGGAGTGGTACGGTCAACTTCCAGAACTATTCGGGCCCTTCTCATGCAATTTAAATATATTTACGAAAAGATGCAAAAAAGTTATATGATAATTACATGCATGCCTGTATTTTTGTGATTGAATGTACAGTAAATGTAGGTTACCATCTAGTATTTTGCAACTTGCAACAATTTCTTTAATAATAATAAGAATCATATTTTAAGTAAACTAATGAAACGGTGGTGATTATAAATTTCTCCTGAAAAGCAGGATACATAAACCCTAAGGCACGATAGGCTACAAAATATTGATTAGGTTATTTCCTTTTTCAACAAAGTGCATTATAAGGCATTCGGAGATATAATACATCCATCAACGGTAAATTATTTTAACAGCCCAAATAGGAAGGTCAGGGAAATTTGACTATTGCAGACACAAGGTTCATTTTTTAAGAGACACCAAAATACTTTTATAATATGGAGGGCCTTTGTAATTAGACCAATAAATTTGGAAAGCATCTTGAAGGCATGGACATCATGTGGGGGATAGCAAAATTTCGAGTTTCGAACTTGAAAATAAGGTAGGGTTTAGCTCCTCAAAAAACTCCTAAGCCGCTGTTAACTTCAGGGAGGTCATAGCTATAGTCTTGCTTCAACCTCTGCGACTAAATTAATTATATCCACAATAGAGATTCAAATGAAAGAAGTCCGCTGAAGCAGGCACGCATTATAATATAGTAGTCGGGATACTGGGATATGATTTAATGTGACTAACATTGACAGTTTTAATAGAGTTAACAAAAAAAATCTACTGCCTAAAATCCTATTCTAAAAAGGAATTTTGTATATTTCGCTCCCCACCAGTATTCACCTCCATCGGAAAATATAACCTAGCCAACAAGAACTTTCACTTCCACGAGCCGATCGAAAAAAAATTCTTTTTTCCCTGACAGATCGCAATTTCAAAGTTCTGAAGGAGTCATTTTAAAATTCTCGAGCGAGAGATGGCATTCAAATAGGATAACGGGATGATATGGAATTTCACTTGAAAGATGCTGAGAGACTCCAGCATTAGGAATTACTTCGGAAGCCAGTGAGTCCAAGTAGTCGCCTCTTCACGCTGATGAACTACTTTTCCCTATCCGAACGATAAAGTTAAATACTGCTAAAGGGAAAAATAGTAAAGTAGTCAGAGGTAGTAAAATCAAATATTAACGCATTGAGTCTCATTGGACGACGAAATAATTATTTCCGAAACACATTTCAAAGAAGTTGATAACAAATTTTGTCGATTCAGAGATAATCCCAAGATTAATTCTGAGAATTTCCTACACCATTATGAAAGGCGTTGGGATTGTATCACATCATGAATTGCCGTTGAATATTACATGAAGTCATGAATCACGGCAAATAGCCGTGAAAACACTAAATATTTATAATATCCAAGTTTTGTATAAAGTTGCCACGGTCTGAATGGCACGGTCAAGCACACTTAACCGACGCGTCGGTTAAGTGTGCGCATGATCGCAGAACGAATTGGCAATGATAAGATGACTGTGCACATCATTATCAATGAAACTTTGGCGATGCGAAAGATCTGATCCAAAACCCCTCCAGAAGGTTTTGACGGATGATCAAGAGCAGAGTTGAGTGTCTGCTTGAGAAGACTTTCTGCAAAGGCATCGCGATGATTTCTCAAACCCCTTGCATTCCCGACATGACTCCATCAGACTATTTCCAATTCCCAAAAGTGAAATTCTCTCTCGAACGAACAACTATGGGATCTTAAATGCCGTCAAAGACGCTTGCAGGCTTATCCATAAGGACCTTCCGGAATCCGCTTACCAGGGATGTACGTACTTAAAGAATTTTGAAGCATTATTTAATTTATCAGAAGGAAATGTATTTTCGGAAACTTTTCCCGATACTTTTATACATTGCATACACGGGAGATTTCTAAAAATGTAAACAAATTGGGAACTTGTAAGAGGGATAGATATTAAAGAACTAAGAGACATACGGAAAATTCTTATCCGTCTCACACACACACACATACATACATACGTATATATATATATATATATATATATATATATATATATATATATATATATATATATATATATATATATATGGGGGTCGCGGTGGTCTAGGGGGTAGAGCTTTGGACTACTGACCGGAGGGTCCCGGGTTCGATTCCCGGGCTAGGCACTTTGGGCACCTGCAGCTCCACCCAAGCTAGAGTATTTTTCGGGTACCAGGTCTTCCTGGGAAACCATAACCGGCACAGGGAAAGGAACTGGCCCCCCTACCCTGATGTGTGAATTTTCACACGCCGTTGGGCTTGGTACACGGGTGAGCTCTACCATCACCTACTAAACCGACCTTCGGGTTGATTACTGTGTATTCATTCAAACAGAAATAGGTATAAGGAAAGGGGATAGGAAAACACATAAAAGTATTTCCTTATCCCGGATAAGGAAATATTTTTACTTTCGTGATCTGCTCAAAAACCGCCTTCCCCACATGTCCTGTGTTCGCCTTTTATGTGTTTTCCTATCCCCTTTCCTTATACCTATTTCTGTTTGAATGAATATTTGTGCGCCGTATGGCGGGATTTTCATGTTTGAATATATATATATATATATATATATATATATATATATATATTGGAATTGAATATATATATATATTCATTCAAACATAGAAATAGGTATAAGGAAAGGGGATAGGAAAACACATGATAGTCGAACACAGGACATGCGGTTTTTGAGCAGATCACGAAAGTAAAAATGTTTCCTTGACCGGGATTTGAACACCGGATCTTCCACTTGCCGGGCGGATGTCTATTTCTCCTTTGGTGGGTGGAACAGCTCCCTAAAGCCTTCCTTTGGCAAATGATTCGGAGCAATTGGGCGTCTTAAAAACATCGCAGATCTCAAGGTAAATTAAGTTTCCTCGGTGGTGTAATGGTAGCACATCCGTAATGGTACAAAAACCGCCTTCCCCACATGTCCTGTGTTCGACTATTATGTGTTTTCCTATCCCCTTTCCTTATGCCTATTTCTATGTTTGAATGAATATTTGTGCGCCGTACGGCGGGACTTCGAGTTTGAATGTATATATATACGGTCAAAGTGGTAGGGACGTAAGGAGAAGAATTGCGCTAGGCCAGGAGGCTTTCTCAAGGAGGAGGGAGTTGATGACGGGGACGTTGAGTAGGGACGTTAAGACAAGACTCGTAAAAACTCTGATATGGAGCGTAGCTATGTACGGCGCGGAAACGTGGTCGCTGAAGCAGGAGGATAGACGTAGATTGGAGGTTTTTGAAATGTGGGTGTGGAGAAGAATGGAGAAGGTGAAATGGACCGAAAGGAAAACAAATGAGGAAGTACTAGAGATGGTGGGGGAGGAGAGGGGTTTGTTGAGAGAAATCCTATGGAGGCAGGAAAAATGGATGAAAGGCGTATTGAGCGGTAGTGGAATGTTGAAGAGGGTAATAGAGGGGAGAATGTTGGGCAAGCGTGGTAAGGGTAGGAACAGGATAGGGATGTTGGACGGGATGAAGGGAGGAAGGAGGTACACCGAGATGAAGAGGGACCTGATGTAGATTAGTTGCTAGGTGGGGAGTCACAAAATGTTTATTTGATAGTTGTGTCCATCCAAAAGCCTACCTTAACCGGTAGATTACCTAATAAAAAAAATATATGTATATATACATATATATACGTATATATATATATATATAAAACCATAAACACAGTAATCAACCCGAAGGTCGGTTTAGTAGGTGATGGTAGAGCTCACCCATGTACCAAGCCCGACGGCGTGTGAATATTCACACATCAGGGTAGGGGGGCCAGTTCCTTTCCCTGTGCCGGTTATGGTTTCCCAGGAAGATCTGGTACCCGAAAAATCAACAAGCTTGGGTGGAGCTGCAGGTGCCCAAAGTGCCTTGCCCGGGAATCGAACCCGGGACCCTCCGGTCAGCAGTCCAACGCTCTACCCGCTAGACCACCGCGACCCGCATATATATATATATATATATATATATATATATATATATATATGTATATATTTGGATTTTAAAATATATTTATATTTGATATTTGAATGTTTATATATATTTATTTCTATGTTTGAATATATATATATATTCAAACATAGAAATAAATATATATAAACATTCAAATATAAATATATTTTAAAATCCAAATACGAAATCCCGCCATACGGGAGTTTCATTCAAATATAGAATATAGCGCTGGGCTTGGAGGGGCGGCAGAGGAACAAGTGATCCGCCGCCAGTACAAGTATGAACTCAGTCGAGCCATTTGGTCTTCCGAAGCGATTTTTTTGTGAAACAGTTTTTTCTATTTTGTTCTAAAAATGAGTGACATCAATTTGGAGCAACGTGGTGCTCTCAGGTTTTGCTTCAGTCTTGGGCACAGTGAAACGGAAACTCTTGCTAAACTTTAGCAGGCCTATGGAGATAGTGTTTTGTCAATAGCCCAGGTTTTTCGGTGGATTTAGACATTTTCAGAAGGAAAAGAGTCAACTGAAGATGAATCACGAAGCGATCTTTAAGAACCGATGAAAATGTCGACAGAATCCGGGATCTTGTGCGTTCAGATCGTCGGTTGACAGAATGATCGGGGAAGAGTTAAATTTGACTTATACCACCGTTCATCAGATTTGCCAATGAATTGGGGATTAGAAAAATGAGTGCAAAATGGTTCCAAAAAACCTTTCGCAAGACCAAAATGACATAAGGAGGGAAAGGTACCTTGAATTTTTAGATTCGTTCGAAAATGACCCCTATTTTCTGGAACGTGTCATTACTAGTCTTGGGTTTTTTTAGTACGACCCAGAAACCAGGCGAGAGAGAGAGTATACTATATATCACAATCCATCGACACAATGGAAAAACGTTTTTGAGGAGGATAAGAATAAAATTTTCAAGAATACCTAATTTAGGAAAAGGTCATTTCTAGCCACGAATCCCAAGGTAATCATTCCGAAGCGCATTACACACTACCAAATTGTTTTATTTCATTCTATCTAAATGTTTTTTCGGCCCCTAGACATGGCTTAATGTATATCAAACCACCAGAGTCGATGTCTCACCACATCGACCACAAAAAGGTCGATGTCTCAATTCATTTCTATCAATTTGATTGGCTTAGATAAAGGGCAAAAGAAAATAAATACTTATTTCTGCTTCCAAAAATCCTGGAAGGAGTCGAAGTGAGGTTCACTATTTTGAAAACGGAATCATAGGCATATGAAGAGGATCACGGCAGACAATAGCAAGAGCCGAAGGGAAAATCTCCGGGAAAGAAAATTTACTCACAACCGAACTTCGAAAAGAAAAAGAAAACACTTCATCAAGAGGAGAGGGGAGATCACAGAGACGAAATTCGGACTATGTTAGCAGTACAGAAAAGAAAAAAACCGAAACAACGGAGATGCCATGCTCCTGGAGAGAGGCGAGGTTCAAATAGATCGGAAAACCAATGAGGAAATTTCAACGTCATGTGAGGGGGAAAAGATCTGGAAATTTTCGGATATGCACTAAATAGAAGGGATAAAATTAATCGGGCACATTTCAAGACACGAGAGCTTATTCAGGCAGTCAGTTGTAGAAGAAAATGTGAATGGAACAAATTGTAGAGAATACTCCGACGAAATGATAGGCGTAGCAGTAAGAAATACGTAGTAAGCGTTTAAGCGGATGATTAAGAGATGCCGCGACAGTAACTTTTTACGGAGTCATCCGCTAAATGTGCATTACAATGCAAAATTTCATGCATTATCTAAATAATTTTATTTGAAATTCACAATGTTACACGAATTTTAAGAGAACAGGCTATTGCGAGCAACCATCGCCGGTCCCTTACCTCTCGTCATAACAGCGCGTTAAGGACAGACGGACTGTGTTAAAAACAACGCTCCAACGAATACTAAGAAAACCGTTAAACTTCGAGGAACCACATAGTGAGGAAAGATCGATTAAATCCAAACTCCAACGGTGTCTTGGGACCTCATTCCCGCAACTTCACCGTTGATTTTCACAAGATCGGACGGAGGCTGGCCGGGCAGTGAATTTACTTCGACGCAGTTCAAGCGTCATGCACTGCCTCATTCCATCTCAATTTCTCCGAGCGCAAGCCCTGACAACCAATACGCATAACGCAGCGGCGAAGCATTACGGAAACTCGTAACTTCTCTCTTTCTCTATTTCACGGAACGAGGGGAATTTCCGGCGAGCACACGGAGACACTCACGTGGGGAAAGAAACAAAAGAGGGGAAACAATTCACGACGTCCCTCGAATCATTTCCCTCTCCCGATAGTTTTCAATGAATTGTGATTCCATCTGCGCTACAGAAAAGCCCACTCCGCCGGGTGCGTTTATCAAGTTTCCTCAATTTCTCATCTTCTCTCCTTCAACCTTTCTCTCCACTCTGTCGACCCGACCCAACGGAGAAGGCGATCCAATCCCGTCTTCCGCCTCCCGTTCGCCTCCTTCCCGCACATCTTCACCACCCATTCTTTTCACCCTCCCTTACCTCCCTCTTTATTTTTTTAGGACTCTCCATGCGTAGAAAAGGGAAAGTATTATATATCTACGACAAAAACCGATCTGAGGAAATCAACGAAGATATATAGTCTAGAGTTCCTGAAGAACGAATTCCTTCTGACCATTTTTGCCATACCCATGTACCTGAATGGTACCTGCCTGTCACCTACGTACCAGGACCAAGGACAAGAATCTTAGGCACACCTCGGTGCCTAGTAAGCGATACTAACCCCTGACATTAACTGAAATTGAAAAATTTTGTGGTTGCCACCAAAGGCAAGAAAACTAGTTAACGATTTCTTAGAAATCGTACCCAGAGGATGAATCCAAGGAGCTGTTAACGTGATACCAGTACCTATGGTTAGATTCTTACATATTTCTCGTTGTCTAGACAGCAAGACTGCACCACAATCTGGTAATTATTTGTGAAAAACTTTCAATGAAACAGCAATTTACCGTCAAACATACCTTCTATGTAAAATTGAATCGATTTTTCTATTTTGGGCTCGGATATACATTCTTTCATTGAATTACATCTACATCTGCAAAATACCCCACAAGCCGCAGCAATGGCGTGTGGCGGAGCTGTACGAGCACCATTGATACATTTATATAAGTAACACGTGGATACGTAAGGTGCATAAAAATATAATGCATTCAGGATGATTTCAATTTACAGTAGTATGTTTAAAATGGCTTCCAATAAATATATTAAATATACTTCTGAAAGAAAAATGGTTTTGAATTTGAAGGGCCGAAATATCATTTCAAATGATAATTTAGAAGGAATTGGAAACACAATTGAAGCATGCAAGACTTAAATTAATAGAATATCGTATAAGTTAATCGCCGAAATAAAGGGAATAATTCTAACCCCGAATCTTTATGGAAACCGATAGACAACGCCACTGGAAGTTAAGGGGAAATGGTTGCCGAGAATACCGACGAAAAAATCCCTTTTCGCTCACATTATTGCTGACCATAGCAGAATGAAAAATTATTCAGGTAACTTTAAATTAGCCGGAAATAAAAAAAAATAACATTTGCTCATAATTACTGATTCCACAAATGGTTCGTGGTCTACAATCTTCTCGGTGGTTAGTCCTAAAATGTGCACGCATTGCACTTTTTTATTTGCCTAAAAAATACGCAATGATTATTTTATAGGTAATGTTCAATAGTTCGCTTTAACTTTAAAGCTGAGCAAAGCACGATCAAATATCAAACTTATCTGAAGGGATGGAGTACTCGTAAGTAAGCGGAATGAAGAAGAGTATATTTTGTTTTTTTTTAGGAGGAGACACTGTGTATTTGTGAGTGAGGCTTAGAATTGAAACGGGCGTTATAGCCTGTGATCCCATTCAAAACATAACTGAAACGGCAGACTTCCATTATAATAAATATAGTTTGTGTCAAGGGCCCACTTCTCCAACATGTCGGGAAAGTCTAAAATATTAGAGCCAGAAAATTTAATATCTGACAAGGTAACGTAAGAATTATGCGTGTATATTTCTCCAGAAAAACCGAATATATTTCATTAATCTGTCCAAATATTTAAGAATGGCACTCATTCACGTCTACATTTTTCATGAAGACATCAGCATCGCCCAATATCATCTAAAGTTAAATATATTTTAAAGGGGAAACTTGGGAAAAAATATGGCGGGATGCGGCAAACTCTGAATGCTCTTAACTCTGTTCGAAGAAGCCATGGTGACATTTTCAGAAATCCATAGAAACATACGTCGCATGATATTGAAGGAGAGGCGTGTGAAGTCATAAAATATTAATACAGAACTGAAATGTCACATTTTCTTAACATGGCACTCTATTTAAATAGATTTTAATTATAAACAAAATCGAAACCTACCCAAAGCGACCTATTGTGAGAGAAACTGAAAACTGGTCAATTTATCCCCGTAGCCGCAATTTTGGTCATTGTGGACATTAGTAGGTTCAGTCGAAAATTCAGCGTCACAGAATTCACATAAAACCAAAAGCTATAAGGAAATTAACGCAGTTTTAAGGGCGACATACACTCAAAATCAACAGTCATGACGAGAATATGGATAAAATATTACGTAACCTTCAATATAGATCATTTTTCCCTTTCGACTCTGTACTCTCCACTGCTTCTGTTTTATTATGATATACTAGACAATTTACGAGCAAAAGAAACCCATTTTATCACAAATTAGTACGGTTATATGCATTTACAAGTTGAACTAACTCGACTACACACTCATGGGGGATAGATACGGTGGCTTGTGACCCGGAGTGCCCAGCTTCAGATCCCGGTAGAATTTTTCGGTGGTACCGCGATTCTTACTAGGGCTACTGTATGGGGAAAACTTCATGTTGCGTTCGTCTTCCGTCTGATTGGGCTTTAAATTGTACCGACCACTTTGTGTCTTTCGCTATGAGTATCCTAATTTCGATACCAGGTTTCCCTCCACTATTCCTTCTCTCATTCCCGGAAAATCCTGACTCAAATGCCGCTAATGACCTTAACTGTGTCGCCTCCCCTAATAACTGCCACTAGATACTTCTATGATCACTCTGCAGCATGACATTCGCGTAATTAAAGTCACGTCCCATCATGACCATCCCCTTGCCAGTGAATGAAGATTTATCGGTGAATAACGACAAAATAAAACTTGGCAATTCCACGTATAAAATAACCTTTATTGCGAACTAGGTTTGATTTGGATTATGTTATATGTGGGAATGAAAAGTTTTGTTTTTACGTTATTTATCATGGAACAATCCCACAAAGTTACGCCACAAACAATTAATTATCTCATCGAGTTTAATGAACGACACATGATGCACGATACCATACAGTGCATGAGTATGATTCTTAGTTTTTGAATACCAATTGATTTATGCTATTGATTAACATGTGATGCACCCATTTTAAAACATGATAGTAAGTTTATGGAGCGCAAAACAAAACTACCGTGAATATCCAGACATTGCACTGACACATGAGATAACCGTAGACTTTCCACAAAAGCCTTTAACTTATAGAATTTTCCACCCTTTCCTCACGAAGTGTAAGCACAAAACTGGAAATAAATCTTAATGAAAGACATTCGTTTGTCATCCGTATTTGAATTTCGTCTATCTCATTACAGAAACCTATGAATAATGACGGTTTGACCATAGCCAAAATTTCTCTGCACGGGGATGTATTGAGTTAAAGAAATGACTGGATTGATTTCGTCTTTAGCAGTAGTAGAGCAGACACACTCATTTTCTATGCGTATTTAAATCACTAACGTTTAAATTCTCTCAATTAGCATGAAATGTCCAGGATTTATAAACAAAAGCCTTGATTTACATCCCCGGAAAATTTCAAATTTTGCGCAGTTTGTCGCACTTAGGCCGAGTTTCAAAAAGGAGATGTTTCAAAAAGTATCAATGGAGGATTCGCAAAATGGAAAAACTGAATACTCATTTCACGGAAAAAGCTAGACACGGCCAGTATGGACGGAAATAAAACATCGGATCAAATTTGGGAAAGAATTATTTCAAATTTGAACTATTCCCAAATACATAAAAATAATTCGGGTGAAAGGCACAAACCAGATGGAACGCAGAAAATTTTCATTCCTGCTGGAGCACTAAGTACGGAACTTGCAAACCTTAAGGGGAGTAAATAAAGTATCGAAAGTTTGAAAGAGGTCCAAGCGAGTCCCTGCTTTTAGGGAGAAAGAAGAAAGTTTCCGTTCTTTTTTAGACATGCCTGATTCAATTTTTCCTCTCCTTCCGCCTAATTTATCCCAGAGTATATGAAATCTAATTTGAATAAAAGATGAAAAAATGTTTCTAAGATATTCCAGCACTGCGAACTCTAGGATACGACAAAATATAAGCTCATGGGTGTCACAATGGGTGGGAATCGAAATAATTTAAGCGAGCAATTCGTGCTATTTTTCCCGTACCTATTTATTTGTAAAAATGAAATCAGTTGACTCCGGATGAACTCTTTGGTAGCAGATGGTTTCCCCGAAAAGCTTTCCGATATCAAAAGATCTTCAATCCGTGTAAGAAAATAATTAGGCACCGGAGCTCCCAAAAAATGCTTTTATTGGCAGTAACGTAGGCATGCGTGTATAATGATAGGATCTTTCTCTGAATGTATGATCTGTGGATTAGGGTTGGCATGTATGTGTTGGTTTTGAATGAGGTCTTTCTTTTTTGCTTTTTTGGGTGGTGACCTAACACCCCCCGCCACACGCCCTTGCGGCGGCTTGCGGGGTGTTATACAGATGTGGATGTAGGAGATCCGACTCCAAATTTTTCAATACGATCCGCTGTTCGGCACATTGGTATGCATTCGAAATGCCCAATAAAGTAAGTTAAAACACAAACTAAATATCGAGTGCCACTTCGCAATTATAAGAACCAACTTAGTCGAAAGAGAGAAATGGGAACTTAGATGGAACGAAAAAAAGAAAGGACACAGAATATGCCATTTTACTCTCTTAAACAGACGGCGTCCAGACGTTGTTGTCCTGCATGATAACAAGGCACTTTTTTCTTTCCTTCCCTCGCATTGACCCACGTGGAACACAATACCTCGTCCTTACGGAGAGATACGATTTTTTCCCCGAGACTAAGTGATCTCAAAAGTTCTCGATCCCAAACAAAAAGGGTATCAAGAGAGTTCTCCGGGAATTGAATCCATTCTCGAGCGCAGCCAACTTCACTTGAGTATCGCCACGTTCGGATTTGCAATAAGAAAGCGAAATATCTATTTTCGGCTTGAGAAAGACAAGCAAAGAGAATCCCAAGAGATTCAAATCTTGTGAAAAATACGAGAAAACAATTACAAACACAAAAAGGTTTTCACTGTCTAGAAAGGCTTATGCAAGAATATTGAGATCAGGTCGAAACCGAACACCGGTTTCTTTAAATTCGTATCAAAGAGTTTAGTTATTTTACAACATAAAATATTTGGCTCATTGAGCATCAAGCCCACATGTATTGTCAATTTGGCCGCTGTGTTTGTTTCATAATTAAGAACACCCTACCTAATATTTATAAACACACGTTCCAATAATAATCGTACACAGTTCCAAACACGAAAAGAGCATTATCAACGCTAAGAAACAACACCATAGATAATGTACTCGTTAAAATATGACGTGAAACTTTGTCATCATGCCCACTAGATTGGATATTTAAGTATTTGAAAAGATGAAGAGATACGAAATACAGCGCAAATTTATAAATCGCACCCTAGCGCGACCAGGGGCTCGGCGATTATACTCCAGTGGTTTTACATTTTAGATCGAGGATTACCTCGGCGTCCCCAGTGTGTTATGTCCTTGTTATCTTCGAATATATATGTGGCAGAATGGAACCTTTACTCGGCGCACCTTGAGAGCGTGTCTCTTTCCGTAACCACTACCAGGGCTTACGCTTTTTCCTCCCACCTGGGGCGAGCTCACTTCATGAGCAAAGAACTTAAATCCAGAAACTACCGTTACGGAAGAAGCCGTAATATAGACGGTACGAACAATTTTATAACGATTCATCAAACGCTAAAGCCATCAAAATATAGATCGATATAAGATAAATACTATTGGAAACTATGGATCCATTTGTAATAATATCGGACATGATATATCGAATTGTCATATGGCATATTAGAAGCTACACATTGAAAGATCGGCAAACACTAGATTCAGTCTAGAAAATTTGAGAAGGAGAAAATTTACTGTATTTTTTTTCACAGGATACACATGTATCTTTTGCGACCGTTAGAAAGCGTGTAAAAATGGTATTTCGAAAAAACTTCCCAACCATGAGCTGAGTAACGTATGGCTGCTATCTAATTCAGTATGAATTGCAACGAAAATTTTCAAAGATTTGATTAATTCCTTGCGTGTCTGGCTTACCGATATTTTGATAAATTGCATTCTAAGCAGCAGACATTTTTGAAAAATAAACAACTTTTTCAAAACAAAAAATCAAGTTAAAAGGTTTATATCAATGAACAGATATAGAGCGCGTTGTTGACAAAAGGCAATCCCAACACCAAAATCGATACGTATTCTTCGGTGAAATTCGGTAGTGCTTAAATCTATAATTCGCCTCTCATAAAAAATTAAGTAGCATTTCAATGGCGAAAAAAATACAAATCAGTAATGTTATAGCATCGGATTTCATCGCCAACATTAATTGATGCATACATATATTCCTTGAGTGATGTTTTTTTTTATACTATTACTAATACGTACGTGTTTCCTTAATTTTCTTAAATCAGTGAGTTCAAACAAAAGGATCTACAAATTATTTTTGGTGGAACGTTGACAGACGGTGTCGGCCAATAAGAAGAATTGGAATGTTCAACACGGAGAGAGAATACCGCCGAAAAGATAGAAAATGATTAAGATACCAGTTTTTCCACGATGCGTATAAATAATCATCATAAATAAATATTCACAATGATTAGCCATTCTAAATTAGGTCATTATCAGCAAATGCTGGGGGTGATAAAAAATGGAAAGAGGGTGGAGGAAATTTAGGGAGTGATACGTCGATGAGGGCCTGATATACAAGAGAGGACGCTCGTACGAACGTAGTAAGGAGTTACGAAGACAAGGACATATAAATGATATATGGCACAGGAAGAGGAAGTTTTCACAATACTTATGAGTAAAAAATACTCAGGGGCCGTTCAAATACTTTCTAAGTAGGTAAAATACATAGTAACGAAAAAATTAATAAGAAAAACGTATAATATAGATATTATAGGCATATTTAACTTTTTGAACCGATTCATTCTAAAATCGTATTATTTATCTGTTTACACGTATAGTAAAATTCATGTAATTAGTTTATAAATAATTAATTCCTATCCACAGGACTATCACGCCACACACAGAGGAAATAAACTGAACGAAAATAAAAGAGAACTTCCTTCCGCACTATGAAAATATCCATTTTATGAATAGACAATTTTGTATATCACGGTAAAAAAATTATTAAAGATATTTTTGTACGGGTCTATTCTTTCTATTCCGCCTGATTGTTCCTATATATTAGCACTAATAACTAATCTTAGTAGTAATCACCTTAAAGGGAGATTGCAGCGGACGTAAATATGAGAAAAAAAGGGAAAACGATGTTTTTAATGTTTCTGGGGCCAACCGCGTGGTTCCAGAGAGTGACTTGGCTTCTAAATACATGTACACATATAGATAAGCAGCAAAAGAAGGCCATGCCATGAAGAAAGAAAGAATACCATGCTGTGTACAGGCAACGGTGGACAACATCCGTCCGTCCGCGTTTTAGGAACCAAATACAGGACGTGACACACTTAAATATGCTTTAAAATCCCGTCTTGGTCCTGTGATTTCGCAATAGTGATCTGCCGTCGATCAACACGGAAAAATTCAAGCTGCTGCCATAAACAGGGGAAAATGCAGACTGCCTACTCTAGGGCACAAATAAAGCAACTCCGGCAGTATAAATTGAAGATATCGCGACAGGTTTCTTGCCCTGAGACCTCGTCAAAAGGCGGATTGAAGGCCCATGAAATATTAATTACGCTCAAAATAAATAATGGAGACAATCCAATTATCGTACCTCCAGCAAAGTCCTGCGAGCTGCAGTAGTTTTCTCTACAACGAAGAATTTTATATGTACCCTTAGGAGCTTTGAGTGAATTAACCCTTAGAAAAAATAGTGCCTAACAACGTCCAACTTAGAGCTGACAAGGCAACTCTCGTACAGGTCCCAAATCACCTGGACCTTTTTGGACACTTTACTCCGACTTTATTATCCCACAGAGTCGAATGACTCTAGTTCAGATGATGCTAAAGTGTAGAAAAGCTAGTCGGCAGTAAAAACTCTATTCTGTAGAAACGCCACATTATTTCACTCTTCCATTTTCATTAGTACTTCTAAGTTTATTTTTCTTACCGTCCGTAATTTCACGTTTCCCATAATTTCTTACACCCACATTTGAAAGCTATTCAATCAACTCTTATCATCTTGTCTCAAAGAGTAATTTTCCTAGCCATAGAAAACTACTCTCCATTATCAGTGTAATCACAAATCTGCCCTTCTCACCCTTGGTCAGAGGTCCTGATAACACCTCCCCCCTCCTTAGACAAGCTCTTTAGCATAAAGTAATTCCTTAAGATACTGAAAAAGCTCAATTGTATACACCGGAGGGATTGAGTTAAATTAAAGGCGTTTTGCTAAGTGTTTGGCTTACCTAGAGTGTACGTAAACGAATCACCAATAAGATATGAAAAAAATGAATGAATGGTTCCGAGGAAAAAGTGTAAACATAGAAAATAATAGGAGAATGTTGGGTACGAATACTCCCTAGAAGAAAAATAACTAGAGTCTTAGAAAAAGAAGAGCGTGCACATTTATGAATGTGAAAAACGGGAAATGATCGGGTGAGGACGTGGACGAAATGATCGGAGGGGCGGTAAGGTAGAAATTAGAAAAAGGGATTAAGCTTCGTCAAATAAATGAAGCTCTTTTGTAAACCTGACCCGAAAGGGAATAACCTGAAGGGAAGTATGATAAAATAATGAAGAAATAATGTATAATAGACATTTCATCATTGTGTAATAGTTAGCGTGATTCACCGTCATTGCCTGAATTCACACCTTGCACCCACCCAGAAAGACGACTTGCAAAGGGAAAGCACAGCCTGGGCTCCAGAGAAGCCTGGAGACGATTAGACGGCGATGGGGACCTGCAAATTTTATCCTGTACTAAGGAGCCACGTAGGCCATAGCAGATGGAATTAGGCCACCACCAATTAGGATAATTGGTGCTTATTAGCGTTGGATATCATTTTATTTTCGCAATATTCGTATAATTATACGTTATGTTGTGGTTTCGAAAGATGTAAAGGAAAAGTATCCCTTGCATTTTTTTCTCTCCGCTCTGATCGGCAGTCAATTTCACTTAATAACTGACTTTAGTCAGAATTTAAATCTAACCAGATCGCACTCGGGAGTGGCACGCGCATTTCTATAACTATGTACCGCATTTTATCCGTGTCAATGCTTAATTAATCCTTAATTATAGGACAATCCGCCGTCTCGCAGCAGAAAATTGAATTCATCTTTCAGCGATTTAATGATAATAAATTCCACCTTTACAGCTCATCAGCAACACCTTTTTTCAACTTAACAAGTGAACAGGAGGCAATTAAATGATTTATGGTGTTTCAGGTTCTATGGAAAACCAGACAAGGTTGGATAATCTAAAACGCGTTCCTTATCTCTATAAGATAAACACTATACCATCAGAGGATTACGTGAAATTCTTTCTGGAACGATATCTACTCTCAGAGTTCTCAAATTAAAGAACCTACAGGATATATTGTTTTGTTCAAGTTCAGAGAATGGAATGAAAACATCACAACAAAGTTAGACGTGGAAATGTTACGAGAGGGAAGTAGGAACGACGACGGGCAAAAGAAGTCGTTCTAACATTAATCCATTGAAAGCAAAGGTTATAAGTCCAGGGATGCAAATAACATCAACGTGCTGGTACCAGCATAATCTCAGATCCACCATCTCAGGTCGCCTATGTGTAGAGGGCTCGCTAAGGGGGGATTAATGCAGACGGAAAACAGAATGATGAGAGTTCACTCGCCACCAATTCCGAGAGCCACCATTGGGTATGCGTCTTCGATGGCGATTAAGACAAATTGTCTTGTTCCAACCTCGTAACATCAGGGTAATCACAAAACGGCTGCCTGCCATGGTGAGGAATGTGAAATAACTCACGGAGAATATCGGACGGTGCCGTTTGTGCTCCCGGGATACCCGATGTACTCGACTTTCCACGGCGGTCATCATAACGATAAGAATCACATTGCAAAATATATACGTTTCCTGGCGTAGAGCTGGCATGAGAAAGCACACACGAGATACATGACAGTCGAAATAATTTTTCGGGGTGCTCGGATAGCATGTTTTAATAAATAAAATTGGACAATGCCGAAGGCTGTAGCCATTTATAAAGCGTTTTTACAAAGGTATTCCAATTTAATTTTAATACAGACGACTAAATACGCATCGCAATTTTTTCTGTGTTAAATCTCCCAATTAAACAACCATTAATTAGGAAAGAGATTCCCATACACATATTTAAGATTAAAATAATTACAGAAAAGATATATAAGCTTTAAGATTAATATTATGAATTAATTGAGAATTTTTGCTTAGCCTAAGCATTCGGGTAGGTAACAGAATACACCCAGGTATATTATTGCTAAAACTATGTTGTTTCGGAATAAAACTGAAAATTATTGCCCTCAGGGATACATCGTTTATCTATATAAAATATATTATAATTACCTTACAAATTATATTTATATTATTATTAGGTAATCTACCGGTTAAGGTAGGTTTTTGGATGGACACAACTATCAAATAAACATTTTGTGACTCACCACCTAGCAAACTAATCTATATCAGGTCCCTCTTCATCTCGGTGTACTTCTTTCCTCCCTTCATCCCGTCCAACATCCCTATCCTGTTCCTACCCTTTCCTCGCTTTCCCAACATTCTCCCCTCTATTACCCTCTTCAACATTCCACTACCGCTCAATACGCCCTTCATCCATTTTTCCTGCCTCCATAGGATTTCTCTCAACAAACCTCCTCTCTCTCTCTCGATTTCTCTCCCCCCCACCATTTCTAGTATTTCCTCATTTGTTTTCCTTTCGGTCCATTTCACCTTCTCTATTCTTCTCCACACCCACATTTCAAAAGCCTCCAATCTACGTCTATCCTCCTGCTTCAGCAACCACGTTTCCGCGCCGTATATAGCTACGCTCCATATCAGAGTTTTTACGAGTCTTGTCTTAACATCCCTACTCAACGTCCCCGTCATCAACTCCCTCCTCCTTGAGAAAGCCTCCTTGCCTAGCGCAATTCTTCTCCTTACGTCCCTACCACTTTGACCGTGTTGGTCCAAAACACTTCCGAGATATGTAAACTGTTCTACCTGCTCTATTTTTTCCCCGCCTATTTTAATATTTAGCTTAGCCTTTTTCTTTCTGGAAAATCGCATAACCTTTGTTTTATTAATATTGATTCTCATCCCATATTTATCGCACTGAACCTCCAATTCACTCAACAATGCTTGCAACCCCTTGGCTGACTGAGCAACTAATGCCTGGTCATCAGCAAACCTAACCGATTTTACGAATTCCCCTCCGACTTTCATTCCTACCTCCAGTTCCTCCCATGCCTCTTTAATCATTTCCTCTACATATACGTTGAACAGTACCGGTGACAATGGGCAACCCTGCCTTACACCTCTTCCTAACACTGCCCATCCGGACTCTCCGTTCCCCACTCGCACCTGAGCAGTCTGAGACATGTACAGGTTGCGGATCAGTCTCCTGTCCCTCCAATCCATTCCTAGTTTCTGCAATACACGCATTAATTTTTCCCAATTCACTCTATCAAACGCTTTTTCGAAATCTACAAAACAGGCAAAAACGTCCTGATTGTATTCTATATTCCTCTCGACTAATGACCTCATTACTGCAACGGCATCACGCGTACCTCTTCCTTTCCTGAACCCAAACTGATCATCCCCTAAGTAATCATTTGCCTTACTCTCTATCCTTTTGTTGATGATCCTGAGAATAACTTTAGCTGCGTGGGATAACAAACTTATTGTTCTGTAATCCTCACATGACGAAGCCTTTGCCTTTTTTGGAATAGGAACTAACACCGATCTCACAAAATCTTCCGGCCAGATTCCTTCCTCATATATACTACGAATCAGTCCATATATGGCCTTCTTCCCACCTTTCCCTAACCATTTCAACATTTCTACAGGAATATTGTCCACCCCCACAGCCTTATTTGCTTTCATCTCCTTTAATGCCCTTTCTATTTCATCATCGAGTATGCCTGGACCTAAGCTATCTTCTTCTACGTCATGTTCCTTTTCTATGTCTATTATTTTATGTCTATTTATTTTCTATGTCTATTTACATATATATGTATTATTATTAGGTAATCTACCGGTTAAGGTAGGTTTTTGGATGGACACAACTATCAAATAAACATTTTTTAACTCCAAGCAAAACCCAATATGGCAACCTAATCTACATCAAGTTCCTCTTCATCTCTGTGTACTTCTTTCCTTCCCTCATTCCGTCCAACATCCCTATCTTGTTCCTGCCCTTTCCTCGCTTGCCCAACATTCTCTTCGCGGTCATTATAACATTAACTCATACAGAATATCTCAAGAGTGGAATTGGAGAACTAGATGGCTTTAGTGTTCAGATAAGTACTATTTCTTACATGAAGCTTGAGCTCCTACAAAAGCGGAACCTTTTTGCTCATTGTCGAAATAATGGCTTGAAAGTGAGTGGTCAGAACCGTGTCAAAATTACTAGTGGTGATCTGCTAGTGTGCATCAAGACAAAAGGATCAACTACTATAGGAACTCAAGCTTAATGCAAGAAAGAGTACTTAACTGAATGCTTTAGCCATCTATTTCCGCAGTATCTCTCATGAGATATTCTGTATGACTAAAAATTACAATGTACGTAAAGATAAAAACCCTTGGGAGAAAACAAGATGACAATTGAAAAAAGATAGTGACTCGTGCTACGAGC
This sequence comes from Hetaerina titia, assembly GCA_037158775.1. Lineage (NCBI taxonomy): Eukaryota > Metazoa > Arthropoda > Insecta > Odonata > Calopterygidae > Hetaerina > Hetaerina titia. Next base: position 78,699,919 of record CM073771.1, on the reverse strand, counting down.
CAAAGTAAAATTTCATTAACAATGGCAATCAACCCAAAGTTTGGTTTGACAAGTGATGGTTGAGTTCACCCAATACTAAGCCCCACACAGCGCGTCAAATTCACACATTAGGGCAGGAGAGCCAGTTTCTTTCCCTGGGCCGACTATGGTTTCCCACGAAGATCTGGTACCCGAAAAATCATACAGCTATGGTGGAGCTGAGGGTGCCCAGAAGCATCACTTGAAATTGAACCCAGGCCAATCGGTCTCTAAGCTTACGCTCTACTCACTGGACTACAAATTCCCCATAAATGTAATTATGGTTGGAAAACTTTATTATGGGAAGTTATTACTATAGAAAATATATTACTATTATAATTAAACAACTTTTGATAGTTGTGTCCATCCAAAAACCTACCTTAACCGGTAGATTACCTAATAATAATAATTCAACAAACATTGGAATTCAATATGAAACCGCTGAGAGTCAAAATGAAACTCTGAAATTGTGGATTAACGGGAAGAGTTCATAAAGCGAGTATCAGATGACACTAAAGTCTATTGATTACAACTATCAAGGAGCTTAAGTTTGGTGTTTTTTTGCGATTGCTATTGTTCGGGGAAAGTTATCACACGCCGATTGCATTTCTTCAAATATTTGGTTATTCAACTAATTATGGCAGCAGCTAATATTTAATACTAACGATTTCCAAGGACTAAGAACTTTTTTACTTTTCCAGCTTCCGTTTAACCCTGTGATCCCAATCTTCGACCTTGTCATTCGGTTTTTCCAAGGACGAAACCACCAGTTTACAGGCAACTTTCTAAGGGCATAGCCACCCGCATGCGATTGTGAAGGGTCATGAGTCAAGCTACGTAGTTGAAAATTTGAGTGGGATGGTGGTCGAAAAACATGCTTTTTACATGAATGAAAATGTGACTGAAAAAACAAAATTTTTTTAGGTACAGTGGTTGAACATTCCTATTTATCACTTTTTTCAACAGAAAGACGTACCCACATAATGAACCGTGTTTACGATCGGGTGGCATGAAATGCGATAGTATTTTTAGATAGAGTAAGATAATCCATTCAAAATACAACGACATACCTCTACGTAACGGTAATGCGCTATGGCGTGTATTGTGAAAGAGTTTTTGGGCAATAGTTTTGTTTGATGCGGGAGAGGAAGGGTCTTGTGGGGACTTCTGCCGCGAAGGACTCGATCTCATTGCCTTGTGCTTACTGGCGGACGTACGACTCAGCCAGACTCGAGACACGTACGCCTTTCGAAAGCCTGTGCCTTACCTAAGAAAATGGTATTAATAATCAATTTCCTTTCAGCTCCGAGAGTACCTTAGAAGTCACTTGCGTCGGATAACAAGCGTTATTGCCGTATTTCTAGGAGATTCTGAAAAGTTGGTAGACGGTAATTTACTATATGGGCCATAACCTATTTTCATCTGTGTCTAGGAGATCCGAAAGTTCCTCCGTGTAACCCCTTTAAGATAACTTTCTTCACCTAGAGATTTTCTCACCGATTCAACAGTGCGACCAATGATTTTTCTCTTCATGTCAATTGTATCGTAGGAAGTAAACTTCCTTCCAAAGCGTCATCAAAAATTGGTCGAAATCGAATAAAAAGCAACTGCTCAGTCGAGAAGGAAACACAAATGAATGTAATAGGAAAGTAGATGCAAGCACATGCAAGGTCATTGGGTGACAAATCACCCAAAAGACTGTAAACTTTAACTGCGATTAAAATTTAGTTAAACTTCAAAATTAATTACATATCACATCACAATACATTAAATGTGTGCTTATAAAATCTAATTGAGTATTAAAATTTACGTTGCTTAACCATTACTTTGTTAAAGTTTATCATGTTTCTACCAGAGTTTTCACAAACAAATGTGGGTTCTGGAGAGGCTGTTTGATTTGATAAATCTTAACCGGATCTCGAGTTTTTAACCCAATGCTGTCAACACTTAAACTATGTACAGGAGCAACAATGAGGAATTACGATTTTTTTCAAATGAATTACAACTTGTTTCATACGATTTTTATCACGGTTCTGATGGATGTAATACACCAATAATAAGATGATGGCAATTAGAGCTACATCTTTCTTGTGGAGCGCGGTGCACAAAAAACGTCCCTGTTGCCCCAACTCAAAAGAGGACGATGATCTCCCCTTTAAAGTGGTTTCGCCCACGCGCAAAAAAAAAGATAGGCCGAATCGATACAAGAAACTTGGATTTCGGCTCCGACCCGTACATCACTGTTCCCCTGACACAATTACGTACTAATGAGAAGAAAACAATGCCCATTGAAGATAAAAGAAATTTAAAACTCACCAAGCATTTGGTTGAAGATCTTGTCGAAGTTGACTTCTCCTTTCTTCTCAAGGTACTTATGCATGACACTGCGAACACTGCAAGAAAATAAAATAAGTGAATGAGAACCCTAAACATGACACAAATGAACAGATACGTCCTTGGATCGGGTGATATTCTTTCCCCGAATTTCGAAGCGAATGCCCAAATAAATTGTTCTCAATCCTTTATCAGAAAAAAATTCTTAAACGTTTTAAGGAAGAAAAAAAGGGGGAAAGACCAAAGGTCACCAGAATCCGAAGCGACATCAAAATATATAGGTAAAATTTGCAGAAATAAATTCAAAACAATAATTTAATGTCTGATTCCGAACACCATCCGAAAAAAGAGATCGCTTTAAGAACACGATCGGCAAGTAATACATAAGGAACATTGAGGAACTACGGGGTGAAAAATGTCTCAAAGTAGCTCACAAAATACGATCGTAATCGTATCATATAATCGAATCGTAATTCAAGAGAAAAAACTAGTTGTGAAAGTGCCAACTTTTTATATTTGAAATATAATTCTTTAACCTAATAGCACTTTTTCATCACGGAAATTAGAACATTTACAAGTAGTTAATTCTTAAAAAAAAACACGTTCACATCAAGATGCATCCGCGGAGATCCACTTGCAGATACTTACGTAATACCTGTTAAAGGAATCACGTGCACCACCGCATTTAAAACAAATGAGAAGGAAGGAAACTGGGAACGTGAAAATAAGTGCGGCTTAGCATTTTGGTTCGCACAGCTGAGGGAATTCAGATATATCTGCAATAACCTCGCGAGAAACCGGTAAATGATCGGCAGAGGGTATATTCGCACTAGTCATAGAAAGTAAGCGAAAAGTAGTGGTCACGTACCATAGATGAAGGAAGACTATGGTACGATTAGACTATTATGAACGAGAAAGGCTATCACGAAGTTTTATCTCATTCAAGACAATAAAAATGCCGAGCGTCATTTCCGTGGTAAGGGGACAACCAACCATTGACAAAGAAGAAACTTTGCTAATCCTAAAAAAATAACTCTATGCTAATCAATCTAAACGAACATCAACATGGAAAGGAGAAATTGAAAATAGAGAAATACCGAGACCCTTCAAACATCCATTATGCAAGGTGTGTTCAATAAATAATACGAAATTGATTTTTTGGAAAGAACTTTATTCATTCGTGAACATTAATGTTCACCCCTTTGAAGTAGTCCCCATTAGATATTATTCACTTATGCCAGCGCTTTTCCAATCCTCGAAACACTTCTGGAACTTGATCTTTGGTATAGCTTTTAGCTCTCTTAACGATGCGTTTTTAATCTCATCTATGCTCGTAAAACGACGACCCTTTAAGGTTCTCTTTTTATTTTGGGAACAGAAAACATCCACACAGAGCCATATCTGGGGATTATGGAGACTGGGACATCATTACCGTACTGTTTTTGGCCAAAAATTCACGAACAAGCAGTGGGTAGTGTGAGCAGGTACATTATCGTGGGGCACATGAATTGTTTCGCCATAAATACGGGCGTTATTTTGCACTGCTTCATGCAAACGGCGTTGAACTTGTAAGTAGTACTCTTTAGTGATTGTTTGACCTTGTAACAAAACCTCAGGTGCACTCAGCCGTGCACTATACGCTATGCAAAATTACGAAATTCCCGTTACTTTTGGAACACACCTCCTACGTGCTATAATTTAGTAGCCGTGCCTAGACAAAAGAAAAATAAAAAATCTTCAGAACTTAAGTTCACGGTTTGAACCCGTAGGGTGACTATCTCCGCTATGAATGCAAGCAGAGCAGAGAATCAGGGTTCGAGATCAGAACGGAAGTAACCCCCAATGAACATGTGCAATTGATAAACAGTACTAAGTACCCACTGAGGTCTGCCCTGATCTAAAATACCAATCTTCCGGTTCATATTCGACGTTAAAAAAAATATTCCACGTTTAATTATACCTTCCAACGGGTTACTTTATCAACTTAATTAAATAAAACGGAATCAAGAAGCATGCTCCCGAAGCTATATATTTCCGACACCACCAAAACACTCTACCTATAAACAGTAAATATTGTCACCCATAATAATTGAAAAAAAGAAACTGGCAGCTGGATATATACAAGTATTCACTGCTCTCCTGGAATCCGCTTCTCAAATCTAAAATAAATCGAGTTACAATTCCACTGAGTAGGTTCTTAAATACAATAATTTTTTTTAATTCACATACTACGTAATTTAGGCAAGTAAAAAGGCTCCACCATATACAGAAGTAGACTCCGTATGTGCAAATTACAACTTACAAAATTACCTCCAGCTTTGAAAAACAGCGAGGTTATTTGGTAAGGTTTCGAAATTGTAATTCCTCTAAATTATTGAGGATGTGACATTAGAGGCCCGATGAATCCCAAGTTTTCTAACCTCAAGGCCAGGAATCATTGACACTAATCATCAGTCTTTCAATCGGAAGTTTGTTCGACTGAAGCCCTCAATTCCTTTCCATTCCGTAATAATTATTTCATGCCTTAATGGCTCTCTTCTGACACACATGTACGTGTACATCTCACTTTATCAGGACGATTTATTTGTTCCTTGGCCTTCCTCGCAAATTTGCTGCGTCCCAATCCATCTGGTTTTTCTTTTCCTTAAGGTGCTCTATATTATCTGTTCCTCTTCTATTTTTCCGTATGCATATCCATTTCACACTTTACCAGCCCATTTAGTCCTCAGAATGCAACATTTTTCGAAGGATTTCATTCTTCTCTGGTATCCTTCCTTTTTCCTGGTCCGTGCCTCAATGCCACACTTAACGCGAATGCTTTTACAAACTACGAGCTTGTTTATAGTCTGGCATGGAATTTACCTTCTTCATCCTTCACGCCATTTTAGTTAAAACTACTTTGCTCCCGATATCCGTTATCCCATGTTATAGCGCTTCCTACTTAGGTGAATGCTTCCCCTTGTTCTGAATTCTCTCCAGTCCGCGAAACATCGGTAATTCTCCACCGCAAAATTAGGATGTTCGCTATATTCTCATTTTTTGTAATATTCACTCAATGCTTGATCCAATATGTTCGAGGTTGCTAGCAGATCAACTCGATTCCACGCTATGACCGCGATGTCATCCGCGAAGCGAAGCATAATAGCTTATTCACCCGATTGAGACGCTGCTCACGAGAATGAGACGTAAAATATTTCGCCGTAGCCTTATCTCCATTCTTCCGAATCATTCCTGAATACTCCCGATCCTCTGAGAAGCTAGCGACGAACACAGTGATCATTCACGGAATAAAACTGCGGAGGGAAGAACACTGCGCCGTCACCGTTGTCACATGGAAATGCGGCCCCGCTCGCAGTTGGTGAATGAAAATACGATAGCTTGCCCCACCGGGAACAGAATGCTTGCTTCTCGAAGTACACCCTGAAATAATTCGAGCTCTCCAACTCCGAACGTAGGATGCGCGTCCGGGGTCATATTACGCTTCCGAAACACACAAATCCACCGGAAAAAATATTCCTAGACGAGAGACCAACGCAGAGGCGGAGGGAACACAAGGGAGAACACACTGTAAAATGATAAATGAGAGTCGTGCGGAGGAAGTTTTACGAGTGAAAGGAACGGAGGCATGGGGGGGAGGAACACAAGTACGAGAGGGTCGAGAGGGAGGAGGGCGGCGGAGAAACAGCATACGAGCACCCATCCACACCCACACACACGAGCAAGCATGCACACGGGCTCGCCCACTCCGCGGGAGAACTTGGAAATGAAAAGCGAGATACTATGAAGATGGGAGTGGCGTCGTAAAAAAAGGAAACTAAATTGGATAAACACGTTGGCTTGTTACGGACAACTTGAGTGGGAGGATGGATGGGGGAGTGAGGGAGAAACATTAAAACCAATGAGGGAGGGCCTTCAGTGTCGATAGATCGTCATGGTGGCCCTCTTCTTAAGATCCGTGAGCTCTCATGAGAGACTTTTTTGTTATTCCAATAGCAAATTCTAAAACTAAGTAGAAGCACCATTTTCAATTTATCATTAGAAATAAATACTTTTTTAATAAATGAAGGTATATTTATGTAACAATACGGATTCAATAGTAGTTTTCCAGACATGTCCCATGGTGAGAGAGAATTTAATATTCTCCTATGAGCTTAAACATGAAATTGCAAAACATTCTCGAAGTAAACCCTGAACAAGTTGAGTAAATGAGGGAATACATTTAATTTGCTTCAAAAAGAGTCCAGACATTTTCCTCCACCTTCCGGCAACGATCTATAAAAAACAACCCAACAAACGACCCAAAATCGCGCTGGATAAAATATGTTTTTAGATGGAGGAGAGTATCAATGGGAAGAAACTTATAAAAAGCCGTAAACAAAAATTTCGAGTAGTAATATTAATTGAACGGAGCGTAAATATGTACGCCTTGGAAAGTTTATCGATGAAGCAGTGGAATGAGCGTAGATTAGAGACTTTTACAAATCATGGAGAGGATGAAAAATATTTAATGTACGGAGAGGAAAAAAACGAATAAGTGCTAGTTGGGTTACAGAGGAGAGAGAGTAGTTAGAAGAAAAGCTAAGAAGCTAGGAAAATGTAACCAGGGGATCCTGAGTGGCCATGAAACGTTGGCGACTGTGATAAGAGGGAAGAATGAGGAGAGGAAAAGAATGGATATAATGAACGAAAAGGAGGTTGGCAGAGAGTATGCCACTGAAAGATTTATAGTAGAGTAGGATGCTGCGGTTCTTGGTCTCGTGTTAGGCGGGGCTTGGAATCGTAGCGGTGGTTAGTTTCCGCATCCGTGAAAAACCTACCTCGGCCGGTAATGTTAAAAATACACACCCAAGAATGAGGAAGGGAGAAAGAGGGAGAGGTTGGGGAAAACTGGGCGAATTTTCTTCCTTCTCCCTCGGAGAAAAAATACAACTCGCTCAGCTCTCCGCGCGGTAAGTGTATTTAACGACAACGGATACGAAGAGCGAAGCAAAAACGGAGAATGGGCGTCCGATGAGAAGGATGAGGTAAATGCCTCGAGAATGAGACGTGAAGGCGAGACCCCATTTGGAGAATGTACGCGTCAATTATCTGTGGGATCGGGCAGAGAAAAAAAATTACTCGTGACGAGAGATTTTCCACGTAAGGGCAACCCGTTTCTTGAAAAACTCCCCCGGTTCCCCGAAAGTCTTAACCAGTTCCATTTTTCATTGAACTTTAGATTATTAACGATAGTCTCACGGTTAAGATATAGGCGATATCGTAATTTGTTTGGACACAAGGACTAACGACTACTAATTTTTCTATGCCTCACCTAACACAATGGGACATCCTGCACTAGATTAAATCCTTCAACATTTCAGCATACCTCCCTTCCTCCCATGCCTATTCTTTCCCTGTATGTACCTATTCTTTTCGATTGCCTAACCTTCTCTATCTATGATAGCGTTCTACGCCCCACCGCCAATCAAAGCCTGACGTTTCCTCCCACTTTCGGATTTCTAACATCAACCGTCTCTCCTTCCTTGTGAAGGCTTCCGATATGTGAGGCCGTTGAAGATCAACGAATTTAGGGATTTCTTCCGCGTATATTACTGGTACAACAGTTTCGCCTTCAGGTGAGAAGCGTTTAGTGCTACGTTTTAACGGTATTTATTTCCGCATGTCATAGAACAGAAATAATTACATAAACTTTGAAAACAACAATGGAGACCCCATATTAGTAATAGCTACTCTTCGAGTTGAGAATAGGAAAAGGAAGTGACATACAGGCAAGGATGCAGGGAGAGGGGGGGGCTGGATTTTGGCCGCCTCATATGCACCACTCACTTGATCGGGTGTGCGAGGATTGGTCGATTTGCGCCCCTAACCGATCGGGAGCGTTTGGAAGCCAAATCATCCTGAGATGAAGAGCACTTAATTGCACATCTCCGCCATCGCAGAGCACCCCTGGATAGGAAAAACGCAGGACGTTTCACTTCAAAATTCATCATAAAGATGAGCCGTCAATAAAGATCCATAAAAATCCAAAATATTTCAATAGAGAGGACATTTTTCAGCGCATGGAAACTCGTGTTAAGCAAATGAACTTCTTCGCCCGTTTAAGAATTCATTTAGCCAAGGATCTTCAAGCATCTCTCCTCCATCAACATGCCTAATCTTCTTCAATCATTCTTCTTTCGGTCAACTCTTACATTTCAAACTCTTCCAATCTTCACTTGTTCCGTTGTCTTAAAGTATGAGTTTCCAACCTGTATAAAATTGCGCTACAGGTTAGGATACTGCATGATTTTATGTATCGATTTTTGTGAAGACATCTTAATAATAACACTAGTTGTAGGAACCAAGGTCAGTTCAATTGGAAACGCAGTTTGGCAATTCACGCAGTCGTTTGTTCTATTATCAACATATTTTAGAAATGTTCATAAAAATACGTGGCATTTGAAGAAAATCAACATTAAATCATCAAATAAATTATAAAAATGCACACAACAGAGGAGAATAAATATTGCTCTCCCCCCTAAAAACTCTTCACATATATCATCACTTAGATTGTTTGCGACAGAATTACTCCACAAGAAACAGGTCAACAGCTTGCAATGATATCAAGCAGATACTAGAAAGTACCCATTTATTTTTCGAGGTTAACCATGCTTAAATTAAAAATTTATGCCCTTCCCGGAAATGTCGGTGCACTGCACATTCACCATTAATAACGCAACATCTGGAAGGGCCAATCCAATTACTGGAAAAATTCCCAAGTTTTAATTGACTATGCATGCAAATGAATTTTGGTAGTGCACAAAATTAAATTGTTCACGAACATGAGCCTACCAACGTCTTTGGTAACAATTAATAACGTCAGCTATTCTGGACTCAATGAAATTCTCTCTGTTTCATAAAATTAATTTAGTTTCATCAGATATTACGTAGGGCCAGATATAGGTCTAAAATACTGATTCCCATTCGCGATATTATTTGTCCACAGGATATTTGCTAAAAATTAATCACAAAACGCTTTCATTAAAACTTGATTACTTTTGCAAGTCACCGAGCTCATATCGCGGCCTCGTTAAATCTCTAGTAAACTGGCTAACACTCGCAGTACGATAAATAAGTAGGGATGAAGAATCAGGATGCGGTGGACTATTGTAAAAATAAAATTTACTTTATTAAACCTGGATGGAAAAACAAATCAATACAAATTACGTCAATTATTCGAATGAAAAATTAATACATAAATTAAGTCATAAAACGCTACTTTATAAAACAAATATTATTAAGTAATCATTTTGCTTAGCGCCAATAAAGTAGAAACTTCAATCCTGAATGTATTAATAAATATATTGCTTGCTATCGGCCATCGTAATCTAGGTTGAGATAGTGTAGAAATTGATGATAGATCCTACCGTGATAGATCATTTCAATATTGATAAGGAGAATGCTTTCAACAGCACTGAGAAATAGAGTCAATACTGACGAAAACACGAAATATCACTAAAGATACCAAAAGTTACTACAAAAGCTACTACAGGAAAATTACTGGAACAAAAAATACTCTACGTTTACGACTTCAGTTCTGAAGCACCACTCTGACCTAAAATTGGTTCATTAAATACGAGAATAGAAAATGTATCGCGTGAACACATACACACGCACTTCCAAATAAAATACACGCCAATGCGACCCTAAAATCTCGCCGAAATCGAAAAATCGATTTGCACATGCGGAGAACACTCCCGGTAACACATCCAGGAGATGAGAGTACTCGTAAAGAGAGAACAAATAAACCTTTTGCGTTTTTTTTACGGGCTCGATTTGTAGCGAAACTAAAATATGGCGAATGAGTCCGTTAGTGTGCTAGAGGCGCTTCAGGCGATGCGAGCGGCATCTTCGGGGGAAAGACAAGAGCGAGGTGAGAGAGAGTACTTGAGGGCTGGAAATAGCGGGGCAGGGAGGGAGGAAAGAGGAAGACCGAATGTGGCCGGAGGGGACGAGAGGTCCGCTGTGAAGAGTACTCGACGGAGGAATAGCAATAGAGGGCACAACCGTTGAGTACGGGCGCTCTTCCCCAAGCAACATATCCTTTTCAACATTTCATCCCTCGGGTCACCACAAGACACTGCAGTATGGGTAAATGGAGAAGGGAGGAGGCTGATCCACCCCTATCCGACGTAGGGGATGGCTTTTTTTAACCCAAAAAGAGCTTTAATTGCCCCTTCTGTTTCAAGATATAGATGAATGAATGAAAATTTATCGAATCCTGCCCTACCAGAGAGACCATAGCGTCTTATCTGGAGGATTCGATCCTTTCCCCGAAAATCAGCCTTTGAAAACGAGTTGAGACATTCTTAATGACCCTACTATCTTTGACAGAGTGAAACATGGCTTGGTATCCACGAGAGTAACGCTTAAACGTTCGAGAGATAGAGAGAGACTGACGCAATGAATTCTCCGTATTTTTAGCTTTCCCTGAATGAAAAAAGACCTATGACCAGATTTTGTAGATCTCAATGCAAATCATGGCGGTAATTGATGGTGAAATTATTTGCATTCACATTTCTACCTAAACGATCCCAGCAAGCCACCACAAGGGCAAGAGGTAGGGTGTGTAGGGGGACCAGCCATTCATGCATAAGTATTAGTTCATAAATACATTTATATATATATATATATATATAGTAAACATATTCGGATATTTTAATTCGACTTGGTTGTGACTACGCATCGTGAGAGTACTCGAATCTTTCTTTTAGGAAAACTATAGGATATGCATGTATCATACATTATTTAAGTCGTTAAATTACAGAGAAGATGCCAAACGAATTCCACTATAAAGGTATACGTCGAGGGTAATTGGAGCATCTTTTTAGAGGAGGCTTAAATTTGTCATTTGACACATGGAAACAATGTTCCTCGGAAATAATTTGAACAGACAGGAAAACAGGAAAGTGCTGGAGTCTAGCACAGTACGGTGCTACCTAAAAGCAGACGACTCAACGTTAGGACAAGGAAATTTAGACTGGCATCCAAATTATTCCTCCACGGAACCAATTTACTCTCATGATTACGCGTGGACGGAAGGAAGAAACGGGCATGCTCTTCGCAAACAGATCGACTGAGTGAGCTTGATTTACATGGGAGACAACGAGAGCCAAGAGGATCGTGGCTAATTCAAATTGAACCCCAGGAGCCTGCAACTAAAATAGGAAATATTTGCGCACTGACAGTTGAAAGAAGAACGATTTTTTTAAGCAACGCGCTTGATCTAGTCCATTCAGCAAATGGGATGCCGAAATACTCAAGGCACTGAAAGAAATGAATTCCAAGGGAAGGGTCTTAAGACACCCATTTATTAGGAGTAAGAGGAAGAACCGAAAACTAATCCTAAAGAATGCGACGCCACCAGAGGAATGCGAAGGGAAGCACAGGGAGAGATGGGAAAGGACGACGAAGGACATTCTCGTGGAGGGCTGAGGAATGAGGAGATGGATATGCGTATGCTTTCAGAAGGGAAAGAAAAAGGAGAAAGGAATTAAAAAATATAGAAATTAAAATTCGAAAAAGGTCAAATGCAAAATTATAGACGTATAGTTAATTGGTTTGAATTGCAATAGGCTTTTTGAATCAATAATTACTTGGCGTAATAGCCCATGGTCAAAAAAATGGCGAATAGAACTTAGCCTGAAGCATTAAATTAGCAAATATACGTGACAAATTTTCTTTGCATTTACTGAGCTGCCTACAATCATCATGATTGTTGCTTTTTGAGATGTGGGTGTGGAGAATAGTGGGAAAATCGAAATGGCCGGAAAGAAAAACAAACGAAAAAAATACTAGACACGGAAATGGAGTAGAGAGGGTTATTGGGAGAAATCCAAAGGAGGCAGGAAAGGTGGATGCAGAGCATTTTTGACTGGCAATGGAATGTTGAAACTGTGATAGAAGGGAGAATGTTAAGCAGGCGAGTAGGGAAATAAATGAATGGTGGTAGAAACTATGCGGGGTTGAAGAAGTTGCTGTAGGTGAGAGAATCACATCGTGTCGTGGTGACAGACGAGGCTTGGTAAATGTAGTCTGGTGCTTAGTCTGTGCACCCATAAAAAATGTACCTTAACCGGTAGAATACAACTAATAACAGTGAACATTCAGCATCTCCGAGGCTTACATTTTTACCCCATTTTGGGGGAAATTATCCCAGCTTTCCTTTTACTACAATCGATAAAATGCCTCCACGGGTGGACGTCCCCATTTATACCCCCACCTCTAGCTATACTAGAGAAAACCGTAGGATCAAATATAATATGATAAATATGATACATTTTATTGTTTATTATATGCGATGTGATTTTTTTCCGTGATTGAATGAACAACCTAAATACGACAAAGTTATATTTCTGATTATCATTAAAATGTGAACAACAACATTGAACTGGTAAGGATTTCGTTGATTACGAGACAGCGAATAAGTAAAAAGAAAAGAAAACAAACGGTATTTTCCACTTTTTTCGCTAGACGTAACTAGTGTTCGGAATAGCACCATTCCTAAATATGACATAGAGCTAGAAAAAACAAATAAGCAGAAAGGCGTAGAGTTGAAAAATATACAGATACATCAACATACGCACCTCCATTGACTTCATAATACGCAGTTCCACCACATCGGACATCCACCAATACATGACTAACTGAAGCCATTAAAGCATGTATTTAATAACAAAATTGAAGCAAATCTCCGGTGCCCGTAATTAATTAGCAATTGAAAATTATTCGAAAATTATAATCAAATACACACACTCAACCCAAAACATTATAGCCTTCACAGGCTTAAATCACAAACAAATACTATTATATAATATTTGTTGGTATCGACAATGGAAAATATGTCATCCACGTATCTTTTTCGTTGAGAGGTCGTGTTTGGTCACTGTCGTGGAACTCCTCTCACAAACCATCACTGCAATGCATAGTTTTCAGTTTGGACGAGAGGTGCTAATTTATTACGGCCACTGGGAATTTTCTTCAAATTTTTTATTTTATGATACCGCAGAGCTCAAGTTTCCTCGATTTTTTTATTTTCTTCAATAAAACCGAAAATACCACTTTTGAAAAGACTAATTTGCACTGAAATTACTCATATCCACACATAATGAGTGTTCATTATATTTTGCATAATAGTACAGGGTAGACGTTTCAATGTGGCTTCGTTTATCCTCGCCAAATAAAGAAATGCTGCAACACCTTAGCCAACAAAGTGGTAAGAAGTCCTTATTTCTTCATCAATGCTTACTGTTTTGTAACATACACAGTTAATGGGTTGCCTACACTTATAACGTCACTTTCAAAGGGAAGGAAAGAGGCGAGCTGGGTAGGAAAATGTGCGTCGGGCGTTATTACAGGATTGGTAATATTGCACGGAAGTTGTGAGTTCTTCAATTTGACTGACCCGGAAGCCAATTAAAATAAGCTTTCAAATGGAACACGGATAGATCCATTATTGATCCGTTAACGTGTTCAAATTCGATAATCTGTTGAAGTAAAGCGTCAGGGGTAACACAATCTTTGGGTTGGAAGGGAGTTCAATTTTTTCACAAAGGGTGAGATAGATGGGGAATGCTCAAAAATGTGTGAAACACTGACAGGCGATAACCCTGAGGGGTCCCTTAAAACATTTAATAATAATGGAAACACTGGTATCATTTCTCCTCTGGCACCATATTAATTCGGCTGCTACAAATTCATATTTGTCAAGGAAATCCACTTTAATGCGCTAAAGGCCGCACGGGCGAGATGGCGAGTTCAAAAGGCTGTTTTATACTATATACTTCAAAAAATTATTTGTAAGCTTAACTGTCTCAACTTTAGGACACCATAAAAAACGTGCCCCGGATTACTTGCAAAAATAAAATGCTTTTTCTTTACGATTCTGAAATAGCTCATCCCCGATCGCGAGCAAAAGCATCTGGTCACCTTAATACAGTGTGATAATATTGTGGAGGGGAAGAGGGAGGGAGAAAATAGGGCATAGACAGAGAGAGAAACGCTCCCCTAGCGAGGACAGGAAGAGGCACTGGAGAAGTTGAACACGGCAGGGCCTTTATTTTGGGAGGAGGAAGTCTCCAGGTCGGTGGTCCATTTGCGGAGATGGGAGTAGGGAACCTAGTGAGGGGAGGGATTGAAAAAAGTGTCCAAGGAAGAGGATTTAGCGTCGAGCAGGGGAATGGGATCGAGCGTGGTGGGAGGAAAGGATTGGTGAGGGGAACACGGGAATTGAGTACCCCCCGGGGTTGTGGGTGGGCAGGGAGAGGGGAGAGAGAGGTATTTCTGAGTAGGGTAAAGCGTCAGGTCTGATGGAAAAAGGATTTTTATCTTCGCCCTTTTTAATATTTAGAGGTATTCGCTCAGGCATGCGCGAGCTCCCGGAATTTTCGCTACGCAAGAGATTAGTATTTTTGCAGCAGTGGAGGGAGAGATGGAGAAGGAGGAGGGGGTGAGAAAGGAAGGCTGGGGAGCGGAAGTCGGAGAGGCGTGGGTGTGTTGGCAAGGAGACGAGGGTGTCACCCCCAGTCTACGGGAGGCAATTTGCGGGATGAAAAATAATCCTCTCCAAAAAATTTTTTTAAGGCTTGGCATACGAGAAAGAGTTATTGAAGCTTAGAATTTAATCGAGTTAAGGGATTTTCAACTCCCTCTAATGTACGAGGAGGTAATATTCCACCAGGATTGCTAGCTAAGAGACAAATACCAATTATTCCAATGTATTACCACAATACAGTTGACAGACATCTGGCTTTTTTTTATTTTAAGGGACTAGTGCTGCGAGTTTTAGATAATATTTTCGGGAGAATTTTTCTTCTCCAAGAGTTATATACTCGTACATATGCGGGGAGTAATTCTGAACGAAGAAAATGAAGACCTAAAGGCGATTGTAGACGTTTCATCAATGGTGGATTAAGGGATAATATTTTCATAGATTTTCTCTTCCGAGGAATTAATCTTTCTCCAAAGACAACACATTCTTTCCAATCCGCCCTACACAGGAATTTTTCATAGAGTCGTATTAACAAGGGATAATTTTGAACATCGTTCACACAACTTATTTGATTGTTTTTAATGTCAAATTTTATAGTCAACTTGAGTCCTACCTCAATCACTTTCTTGACCTAACAATGAAAGTCATACCATTGAGACATACCGAATCGATTTCAATCGAAAAGGGACGAGGATTGCTATTTCTCTGCCAGTTCCCTAATCGGGACATTACTTCATTGATATTTCTATAAATTTCTTAATTTTAGGATGAGCGGCTAACTCAAAGGTATAAGATTTTAGGGGTCTAGGGTTTTGAATCTCATAGATCTTCCGAGCATCTTACCAGATCTTTCCAACACACTGTAAAGCAATCACTATATATATGTACGCGCGCACACACACACACACACACACATATATATATATATATATATATATATATATATATATATATATATATACAGAGATGAAGAGGGACCTAATGTAGATTAGGACCTGATGTAGAGTACATACATACATACATACACACACACACATATATATATATATATATATATATATATATATATATATATATATATATATAGCGTATTGAGCGGTAGTGGAATGTTGAAGAGGGTAATAGAGGGGAGAATGTTGGGCAAGCGAGGTAAGGGCAGGAACAGGATAGGGATGTTGGACGGAATGAAAGGAGGAAAGAAGTACACTGAGATGAAGAGGGACCTGATATAGATTAGTTTGCTAGGTCGGGAGTCACAAAATGTTTATTTGATAGTTGTGTCCATCCAAAAACCTACCTTAACAGGTAGATTACCTAATAAATAAATAAAAATATATACATGGGCGAGGAGAGGGGTTTGTTGGGAGAAATTCTATGGAGGCAGGAAAAATGGATGAAAGGCGTATAAATCGGCAGTGGGATGTTGAAGACTGTAATACTATAGATGGGAGAATGTTAGGCAAACGAGGAAAGGGCAAGAACAGGATAGGGATGTTGGGCGGGATGAAGGGAGAAAAGAACTACTCGTACACAGAAATGAAGAGAAACCTAATGTAGAGTAGGTTGCTGGATTGTATTTTGTTAGGAGTCACAAACCATTTATTTGGTAGTTGTGTCCCTCCAAAAACCTACCTTAACCGGTAGATTACCTAATAATATATATATGTAAAAGATGGGTCGCGGTAACACAGGGGGAGAGCGTAGGACTATTGACTAGAGGGTCCAGGTTTCATTCTCGGGCAAGCCTCTCTGGGCATCCTAAGTTCCACCCAAGCTTTGTGATTTTTCGATTGCCAAAGCTTGTGTATGTATGTGCATTGTAAGAGTGACCGTTGTCATCAGGATAATTGCCGAATTGTAACATGTATATAATAATAATAAAAGTTCCGGACGAATACGACGTTACGAAAGCAATAATACCTAGATAATTTTGGAACGACAAAAGGAAAGAGATTACAAGCAAGACCCCACCTCAGGTAAATACAAAAGCAAGCTGCAAGTGCTAATTAACTTACCAAGAGTGCAGAAAAGAAATGAAAAGAAAAACAGTAAGCAGAGCGGGCCGATAGACGAATGTTAATCAGAGGATTGAGTACTTTAAAAGAAGATTGAATCCCGGGGAATCAAATGTGCATATCTTATTGGCGAATATTCCTCACCAAATAATACTGTTTTCATTCCGATAACTGTTTAATACTAAAACGCTTTTTCCTACGGTTTTTTTCTCACTATGAAAGTTAAATATAAAAAGATTGTTAAAAAAACAATAAAATTATGCCCGTTTTCGATTATTCACCGAGAGATGGAAGTGAAACGTTCCAAAAACAATTACGCAAGTTTCGTTTGCTGCGAAAAATGAATTCTTCTGAAAACAATTTCCCTGGAAACAAACACAAGTTCCACAAATTATACCCGCTGAATAAGAAGTGGAAGGAGAAACAAATTTCTCTGTCAACTCCTTGCTCGGTAATATAAGTGGGCGACAAGTAAATTAATCCAATCGTCAATCTCATTTTAAAAAAAAGCCTTTTAAATTCACTCGAAAGAAGTCCTGTCTGACGGGAGATTCGGGAGGAGGGCGGGAGGAGGTGGAGAAAAATGTATGCATTTGCAGTCGAGAGTGAAAATTAAAAAGTTGAGAAACCCAAAAGCCCTATCATCCCAAAAGTTTCTCCGACGTCCGGAGGAAAGAGGGAGAAAAAAAAAGACACGGCGCCGAGAGCATGCAAAATAACGTCAGAAAAAAAACCGAAACCTACCGAATCATTTTCGCTTCTGACCGACCACCCTGGGAAGATATCAATCCCGAGCCTTAAGTAAACGAAGTTGAAGGGGCGGGGAGGGGGGGACGGGAAGGGAGAAGTAAAAAAAAGAGGGTGGAAAAAGCAGAGATGAGAGAAAAGGTTTCCGAGAGAATGAAACGCACCAATTACGACGAGGCGCGCTGAAAAATTGAGCAGAGATGTGTGGGAAGAGCTCCCTACGACCTTAAAAAAAAACATCACTCATCAATCATTCGAGGCGGCGGATTTCTCGAGGAGAAGAGCATGATCGGTAACGCTCCCTCCCATCACATTTATTTTTTTTGTTCGGGAGAAAAAGGGAGGCAGGGGAAGGGGAGACCTAGCCGAAACTGTGTCGAGAGCGGCATATTTCATCCAGAGCGTGGAACGTTTAGAGAAATTCCCGAGTTCCGCGTGGAGGGAACGCGGTTAAACAACAAACGAGTCAACCAAATTTTAAGGAGAGAGGCATTGTTTCGTGTCGGTCAGACCCACCTCTGAGCTGCCCCGGAGCGTTTGGAGCACTACGACGTAGGAAGTAATGTCTACATTAAATGCAGAGAGATAGAGAGAGGTCTCGTGGAAATTCTCGAAATGAACGAACACAAAGCCGTTGTAGGAATTCTGGGTTGGGAACTGGAAGCACAGAGATTACACGCAAGAATCAAAACTAATAGATAAATTCAAACCGCAAAAGTTTAGCTATTGACTTAGAATATAAGAAGGGGGTCCCAGAAGTACCCGACCCAACAAAGAAAGACAAACTCTTTGGAAAAAATGTATTTATTTTTCAAAATAATCTCCTTTCAGCGCTATACACTTTTCCCAGCGATTTTCAATAAGTTCGATACCCTTTTCATAAAAAGAACTGTCTTGCTCCTCAATATAGCCGTTAACTGCCTACATCACTTTTTCACGGTTGGAAAATCTTTGACCACTGAGTCATTTTTTCCAGTTTGCGAACAGAAAATGATCCGAGGAGGCTAAATCTGGTGAAAATGGTGCATGAGGTAGTTATTCAAACTTCAATTCATGAATGTTTACCATTGCAATAACGGATTTGTGAGCAAGTGCATTGTCTTGATGAGACAACACTTTCTTCTTAGCCAAATCTGAGCGCTTCTGCTTCATTTCTTCGCTCTAACGTTGCAATAATTTTGCATAATACTCGCCGTTGATACGATTATTATGTGGTTTCCAGATTTAATTTGTGGAAGCGCTGACTTCCGGCTTCTGACTTAGAAGGCATAATTCTAACCCCGCAATCACATCACAGTGACGGGAAATATCACGACTAGAAATTAAAACAATCGCCGAACAGGCAAACATAACGAATCCGATATCATTCGCATGATTCGCCAGCCAAAACAGCATGCGACACCAGGTGGACAAGTTTGAACTACGTTCCATCCTGCTTCCGGGAATGACTGTCGCGTAGTTTGGCTTGTTGGACAACAGTGTAGCCCCCAGTCCTAGCAGCGTCTCCGGATCAAAGTGACCTTCGTAGCAATTTGGCCGCTATATATAGGAGATGTCGCGGAAGCCTGAAGATTAAGTTTGAACTAGCCTGAATCTAACTATAAGTGTGTGCAGAAATTTCCTGAAGCACTCAATCTCCATTATCTGTAATGCCATAAAAGTCACCATTGTTACCATGGACACAAATGGAAGAATCTGTTAGTAAATCATAAAAGGTTTTGCAAATGAAGAAACGGCTCTGATACCAACAATGGAAAGAAGAAAACGAGCCTGGAGAAGTGCACGCATTGATTGTTTTTTTCGTCCTTTCTCGACATATCCCCTCTCAACAAATGATCACCTTGGTCTGTAAATGGTCAGACTGATATTATACTTAAAGGTATTCTTTTTCAGGGTGGACCTGGATGTAGGCAGTCAAAGAAGAGCTTATATGTTCCTTGTGTTTATATTTCTATTTTCCGCAATTTTTACTCCTGCATGTTTCGTGAAGAATTGTTATGAACGAGCGGCCGGGCATAAGAAATCCGTTTTCACTCAAACAATTTGTGATCACAACAATACTAAACACCACGTACAAAAGTTTGACCTCCCCACAAATGAAAGCATACCGAGTGCTAAGTAACGAAAACGATAAAATTATCCAAATGGATGGGACCTAACAGCCCCTGCCACACACCCTGGGGGTGGCTTGCGGGGTAAGACGGGCTACATTTTTTTGGTAGAATTTTGTGGATTTTGATTCGGCCGTCCCATGCAATTTTGCAACACAGATACACTTTCTGTCTTCATGAAAGGATGTAGTGAACGTGTGTAAGAGAAATGTTACTGGTTAATGAGATGGGGAAGTCCAGAATGTCTCGTGAATGTTATCGAAGAGACTCAAGTCAAGAAGCCAACCTCTCAAATCAGTCACTCTCTCTCATCTATTATCGGTAATTCGACTCTTATCAAATTTTCTCAAAATGAATAAAACGAAGCAAAATTCCTTAATTTTTGCCGGTCTAGTTCATCACACACGACTTCTGTCAATGCACATTCATTTCTCACCATATCTCTCAAATTTGTATTTTTCTCCTTGTTAATAGCAGCTTGTATCGTATGAGTAAAGAAGAATTTCGAATTTAAATACATTGGTGCTTGTATATATTGAATTATTATTATTATTGGCATTCTACCGGTTAAGGTAGCTTTTGAATGAACAAAGCCTATACAACTGCACAATCATATACTATAATTAGGTTGCACTATAATATTTGTAATGTATTGCAGTTTTATCGCTAACAAACATTTAGCACAACTTAATTTTGAATTCCTGGAGTGGAATCAACCTCTACCACACACGCTATTGGTGACTTGTAGGGCACCATGCGGAAACTCGTAAATTGAAATAATTAGAGTCTCCAAGAGGAAAGAGCACGATGAATTAAACAATGAATGCACGGATGTGATAGAGTTGAAAAAGTAAGTATGCATGGACAAAGAAACATGGAGGAAATAAGTGAGCTTTTCTATCGTTACATAAAGCCAGGATTCTCAAGAAAATACCCACTCTGAAAGGGAACTGAATGGATGGTCTGTATAAATACAAGGGTTTTGCACAGAGAAGCGAACATTCGGAGCGCTGTTATTAAGAGTCTTTGGCGGCAAAGATAATTTCCCCGAACACTACTGCCCGTTAAACCAAGACGCGAATTTCGGAAGGCATGCGGCACATTAATGGCGAAATTCTCCGCCGAGTTCGATCTAAAACTTTTACGGCTCATTTCTCAATCTGGCTCGTTAACTGCGCACCGAATGTGTTAAAATGATTTACAGCCGCCGGCGAGCGTGGCTTTTTATTATTTCCTCTTCGTCACTCCCACTTCCATTCTTCTCGATTCACTTTCCTCGAACACCCTCCGCTCCAAGAGGCTGATCACTCTTTCCCAATATTGGGTGGCCGTCGGAATCAACCGGCTCACGGCAGTTCGCCCTGGCCCCCAACGCGCACAGTCACTTTTTCCACGAATTGAAGCCTTTAATTCCTCGTCCTTTCGGGGAGAGATGCCGCATCTCCTCCGGGGCCCCGCGTACCTGAACGATGAGTCAATCTCGTTCGAATACGAAACAAAATGCGATCTAAATTTCCGCCGTTTCCGTCACGCAATAAGCAATCAATCCTATCCCAGCCACCCACGCAACAAACCCGGTTGCTCGAGAATGTTTCAAGGATTCAATCTATTTGATGGATTTAATGTTTTGATTCAAAATTAAGAGCTTGACGAAATAATTTCGAACTCGTTACCGGGAAAAATATGTCAGGAAAACGATATCAGGCATACATTCCTGAGGAAATACAAGACAAGCTAATTAAATATGCCATTTGTAGCAATTAAAAAGTAATTGAGAACGTTTCGACAACGCTTTAAAGATGACAATTCTCAAGAATAAAAGATTCAATAATTATGAAATACACAACCAATTTCAGAGAATTTAGTTTGAAGTTAGAGAGAAGAAGAAAATAAGAAATAAGCATCTTGAATGTTCATATTAGGCATTATTACTGGTAATCCACTGGTTAAGGTAGGTTTTTAATGAACACAAACGGCCAAATGATACAGCGACAATTCCCATGTCTCTCTTAACAAAATACCACGTGACATGCAACCTTACACGAAGCCCACCTTCAATTTTGCATACTTCCTCCCTCCTTTCATTCCGTCCGAAATCCCTAACCTATTTCTGACCCATCCTCGCTCGCCTAACATTTTCCTCTCTATCACAGTTTTCAACTCTTGGACAGCTTTCAAGATCCCATTGCCAATCAAAACGTTCTGCATCATTTGCATTTCCTATCTCTTGGGGGAGAAATAACAGCAGCAGGACAGAAGATGCAGAAGAAGACGAAAGTAGTTAGAATAGGAACCTGGAACGTCAGGACAATGTTGAGGAGAGGCAAATTAGAAAATATTAAGCGAGAGATGGAAAGAGGTAACATAGATGTTTTAGGCCTCTGCGAGGTGAGATGGAAGGATAGCGGGGATTACTGGAGTGACAATTATAGAGTAATATACAGCGGCGGGGACGAGAGCCAACGAGGGGTTGCCGTAATTTTAAATAAAGGGGTAGGAAGAAGCGTAGTCAACATAGAGCAAGCGACAGATAGAATTTTACTCGTAGAGATTAAAGCAGAGCCGACGAACTTGGTCATTATTCAGGTATACATGCCACCGAGCAACCACAAGGAGGAAGAAGTCGATAGGATGTATGATGAGTTAGAGGATATCATCGCGAGTGTTCCTGCAGGGAAACATTTGATAGTGATGGGGGATTGGAATGCGACGGTAGGCGAAGGAAGAGATGGTGGTGAGGTGGGGGACTATGGGTTAGGCACGAGGAATGAACGCGGGGAGAAAGCAATTGAATTCTGCAGGAGACAGGGGTTAGTCATCACTAACACATGGTTTAGACACCACAAAAGGCGTAGGTATACATGGAAAATGCCAGGTGACTCAGAAAGGTATCAGTTAGATTATATTATGGTTAGGCACAGGTTTAGGAACAGTGTGATAAATTCGCACAGTTTCCCAGGAGCGGATGCGGACTCTGACCACAATTTAGTTGTTATGAAATGTAATGTTCGTTTCAAGAAGATAAGGCAAGGGCGGCGGGCTAAAAAATGGAATTTAGAAGCAGTAAATGAATTAACGAGGAAGGAGTATCAGCAGGCTGTAGAGAAAATGATGGATGACGGTAAAGAACTGAGTACTATCGAAGAAAAATGGGAATGTATCAAGAAAGGGATATTGGAAGCCGCTAAAGACACTATAGGAACCGTTAATGGGAAAAGGATAAGGAAACCATGGGTAACGGAGGAGATGATTGCAAAGATGGATGAGAGAAGAAGATGGAAAAATGTAAACACAGAGTTAGGCAAAATGAAGTACAAAGAGTTAAACAATAAATTGAGAAGGGCCACAAATAAAGCAAAAGAAGAATGGTGGAAAACGCAATGCGAGGATATGGAAAGTTTACAGAAGAAGGGTGAAATTGGTGCTCTATACAGCAAGGTTAAGTTATTATCGGGAAGTAAGAAGGCAAGAGCTGTGCTAACAGTTAAAGATAAATGGGGTAAGATAATAGTTGAACCAGGAAAAATCCAAGAGAGATGGAAGGAATATATAGAAACACTGTATGGTAAAGAACTTAGGCCGACAAGGTTAGACATAGAAAAGGAACATGACGTAGAAGAAGATAGCTTAGGTCCAGGCATACTCGACGATGAAATAGAAAGGGCATTAAAGGAGATGAAAGCAAATAAGGCTGTGGGGGTGGACAATATTCCTGTAGAAATGTTGAAATGGTTAGGGAAAGGTGGGAAAAAGGCCATATATGGACTGATTCGTAGTATCTATGAGGAAGGAATCTGGCCGGAAGATTTTGTGAGATCGGTGTTAGTTCCTATTCCAAAAAAGGCAAAGGCTTCGTCATGTGAGGATTACAGAACAATAAGTTTGATATCCCACGCAGCTAAAGTTATTCTCAGGATCATCAACAAAAGGATAGAGAGTAAGGCAAATGATTACTTAGGGGATGATCAGTTTGGGTTCAGGAAAGGAAGAGGTACGCGTGATGCCATTGCAGTAATGAGATCACTAGTCGAGAGGAATATAGAATACAATCAGGACGTTTTTGCCTGTTTTGTAGATTTCGAAAAAGCGTTTGATAGAGTGAATTGGGAAAAATTAATGCGTGTATTGCAGAAAATAGGAATGGATTGGAGGGACAGGAGACTGATCCGCAACCTGTACATGTCTCAGACTGCTCAGGTGCGAGTGGGGAACGGAGAGTCCGGATGGGCAGTGTTAGGAAGAGGTGTAAGGCAGGGTTGCCCATTGTCACCGGTACTGTTCAACGTATATGTAGAGGAAATGATTAAAGAGGCATGGGAAGAACTGGAGGTAGGAATGAAAGTCGGAGGGGAATTCCTAAAATCGGTTAGGTTTGCTGATGACCAAGCATTAGTTGCTCAGTCAGCCAAGGGGTTGCAAGCATTGTTGAGTGAATTAGAGGTTCAGTGCGATAAATATGGGATGAGAATAAATATTAATAAAACAAAGGTTATGCGATTTTCCAGAAAGAAAAAGGCTAAGCTAAATATTAAAATAGGAGGGGAAAAAATAGAGCAGGTAGAACAGTTTACATATCTCGGAAGTGTTTTGGACCAACACGGTCAAAGTGGTAGGGACGTAAGGAGAAGAATTGCGCTAGGCAAGGAGGCTTTCTCAAGGAGGAGGGAGTTGATGACGGGGACGTTGAGTAGGGATGTTAAGACAAGACTCGTAAAAACTCTGATATGGAGCGTAGCTATGTACGGCGCGGAAACATGGTCGCTGAAGCAGGAGGATAGACGTAGATTCGAGGCTTTTGAAATGTGGGTGTGGAGAAGAATGGATAAGGTGAAATGGACCGAAAGGAAAACAAATGAGGAAGTACTAGAAATGGTGGGGGAGGAGAGGGGTTTGTTGAGAGAAATCCTATGGAGGCAGGAAAAATGGATGAAGGGCGTATTGAGCGGTAGTGGAATGTTGAAGAGGGTAATAGAGGGAAGAATGTTGGGCAAGCGAGGTAAGGGTAGGAACAGGATAGGGATGTTAGACGAGATGAAGGGAGGAAAGAAGTACACCGAGATGAAGAGGGACCTGATATAGATTAGTTTGCTAGGTGGGGAGTCACAAAATGTTTATTTGATAGTTGGGTCCATCCAAAAATCTACCTTAACCGGTAGATTACCTAAAAAAAAAAAAATTGATGTATCCCAACATTCCTCTCTCCTCACCAACCATGCCTAGTATATCTTCGTAT
This sequence comes from Hetaerina titia, assembly GCA_037158775.1. Classification (NCBI taxonomy): domain Eukaryota; kingdom Metazoa; phylum Arthropoda; class Insecta; order Odonata; family Calopterygidae; genus Hetaerina; species Hetaerina titia. The sequence continues at coordinate 78,674,932 of CM073771.1, read as the reverse complement.
GCTTACCCTTCGGCCCATTTTACCCTTACCATCTTCCAACTTACGTCTATCATCTTTCTCAATGCCTTTGTTTCCGCGTCGCACAAGGCATGCATATTAATGTTTTAACGAGAAATTATATTAAACTAATTCTATGGGATCTAGAAAACATAAAATATTTCTTGCTGTTTAAAATTTCAAATAACCACTTTAGAAGAGTAATGCCCACAGAGGATTTACATCGCATCACAAAATATTTTAAAGAGAAGAAGTCCGCTATTGTAAATATGAATCCATGAACAAGAACTGGTGCGTTCCTTGCAATTATGATTAGCTCTTCTCGCGATTTCCACAGAGTCATTTTCTGCATTGCTACCAACGTTTCAAGGTACACCTAGTTTGTCTTCTTCAACCCAAAAAGTAGGATTTAATATATGATTCAATTCCGAGGAGATACCAATAACAGTTTACCATGATCTGTCAGCAAAATTCCACCATTGCAAGATAATAAGTTACTTTTTTTAAGTTTTAAGCTCTTCTCTCTTCGTGATGCCATATACAGGTACACATAAAAGGTATCATTGCAACAGAGGGACATTTAGGCGGCGTTTCTCAAACTTTTGTGCATAGCACACTTGAATATTATAGTCCAGAACCAAACAAATAAGACAATTGTTTCAAGAGGGCTTATCGTCATGTCCTGGACGGTAAAAAATACAACGAAATGTGATTATCAATTCATTTTTGGGTATGTAATTATTTCATTTCATTGGTCACTATATCTTCTCATTTCGACGGAGAAATACCTATCGGCACGTATCCAACGGGAGATTGAAATAGGCCCCAAGGTCCTCACCAACAGGTTGTAACCACACATGGAGAGTGAATGGAGCTGCATAAATTTGCCTTGATACTGCGCTTATTTGAACATTTTTGGCGCCAATACGTAAAGCAAACAATCGTTTCTGAATTTTATCACAACTCACAAGGGGAATCTACCATTAGAATTCGATAGCCACGACATTGTTCCAATTATGACAATTAAAAAAAACAGCGTCGACAAGCACGACCGTTCAAAAGTCTAGGCATATTTCTAAAGAGGACGAACCGCCGTGGACTCGTAGTCATCCTTCAGGAAGCCAAAAAACCTTGACACACCTACAAAACGCATAAAATTAACACGCGAACGCGACACATCACGTTACACATCTCTGCTTTATAGCTTTCATCCACACGCAAAAATCCGAACGGAGCTGATGACCCCGCGGGGAAACAAAGTAACATATATGGTAAAAGCATTTGACGGAGGCCAGATTAAACGATTACGAAGATGCGTGACGCGAGACTTAATAAAAAACCGAGAGAGCTAGAGGCGACGACTCCCTTTCAAACGACCAGAGAACGAAAAAGAGAACGAAAAAGAGATCGAAAAAGAAAATGAAAAAGAGAACGAAAAAGAGAACACTAATGCACCTTCGGAGCGAAAAAATAAAAAAAAACGAGAAAAGCCTCCACCTCGTTACGATTGCAACTCCCACGCCACCTATCTCGCGCGCCACCCCGCGGGGAAAACTTGAGACGACGGAATAAATGAATGGGATGGGGGGGGGGAGGGGAACAAAAAGAACGTCGACAACAACCGCCGGGGAAACGGACAAACAATGGTGTTAAAATATTCAGGATGCGCGGGCGGAGAGAAAGAGGGAGGCGTGAGCGCGTAGTCCGGACGGCCCCGTTCCTCCCTCCCCCCTCTCTCTCCATCCCTTACTTCTCCTTCCCAATTTCTCTATTCCCCTAACTCCTCCTATCACTCACGTCCTCCCTCCCCCGTGACGTGAATTGACCGATGGAAGAAGAGCGTGTGGCAAACGGTGTGGGAGAGGGCAAGGAGAGGGAAGCGTGACGTCAAAGGAGGGAGCTCTGGAGGAGGGGGGGGGGGATCACGGCGGAGAGACGCAGTCGTGCCGGAGGCGAAAACGTGTGTCAAAGTGACACGCGCTCCGGAATGAACACCGTCACCTGTTCAATTCTCGAGTTACACAGTTTTGAGAGACGAGTTGCACTTCACGTGCAACGGATTTTTCATAGCTCGGGAGGGGAAACATTAACGCTCATGAATTGAAAATTCCACCAAGCCCTACTAGAGATACAATTTTGGCAAATTCTACCTCTAGTAATGTCCTATAAGTATGCTAGAGAAGCTTGGTTCTATTCGATGTTTTCAGGTTTAACTTTGTGGAAATCCATTATCAAGGAAGTAAAAATATCATCCTCAAATCCTGAGGATGACACCAATGCGTCGAAACTAGTTGTACCGAATTGAATTGAGTAGAAAGATACATTGGTATTTTAACTCAGTGAACATTGGTTGGGTGGAAGGAGGGATTTTTCTCGGATGTTCAGGCCATGAAGGAGATAAGTCTTCAGGGTGTGCATCTCGTTAATGAGGTGGAAGCGAGGGGGCAAGGAAGCAAACGGAGAACCGATATACCTTAAATTAAAGTAGAAGGAAGAATTTTAAGAGAATATGGGGAGCACATGGCAAGGATCTTAAATAAATATCTGAAGGATAAAAAAAGCGAAAACTTGTACATGAAGCTAAGTTTTCTTGCATAGCTCGGAAACTTGGTCGCTGAAGTGGGACAAGAAGTGTACATTGAAGGCTATTAAGACGCGCAGGAGGGGGATGATGTAAAAAATAATATGGGTCGAAAGGAAGCCAAAACGAAGCAGTGAGAGATATAGTAGGAGAAGAGAGATTTCTCACAAGAAAAAGTCTACGGAGGCTGTGAATAGCGACTGGCAATGAAATATTAAACAGAAAAGAACGTTGAATGTGCGAGGTAGGGGGTGGAAAATATTAAGTTTTTGAAAAGGAACAAAGGAGAAGTGTACGACTTTGAAGGATAATTTACCGTATGTAGGTTGTTGTGGTGTTTAGTGTTGTGCTAGATGAGCTTTAGATAGTGTAGCAGTGGTCATTAGCAGCGTCCATGAAAAACCTGACATGACTACTCTTAAAAAAGAGTGCGAGTAATCAAAGGCATTACGTCCGAACGGTGTGACGTCAAATTCGTGCTAAATGACCATAAAATCATACCCCTCTCACAATATCCCAGAAGCAACCGATAGAGTACGAGTCTGGGGTAGGAGGACACCAGCCACACATGAACACGTGTAAAATCATGTAAAATGGGACAGGAAGCGATGCGACGTCGTAATCTACAACTATGAAAAAGTCAGGTGGCGTTTTCTATAAAACGTGAATCCCATCAAGCCCATTAATGAAACCAACTCTGGGAAACCAGGCATAAAGATCCGATACCTCTTGACAGAAAGAGTTAAATTTACAAAGGAGGAACTCGATTATTTTGCAAATCCTGACGACACATCAACACATTTACCTTCAATAACGCACCATAGATCGATACGATAAATGCTCGATGCAAAAATAGATAAATGCATCGATAGATAAATTGAAACCAGGCTCCGAGATCCACCTGCTGTGTAGTGAAAATAAAAGTAATGGGTTATGATCCCTCTGCTTTCTTTTCACGTTCCCAAAAATCTTTTCCGGAAAAGTCAGACCATTAAGCCGAAAAAGTAAACACTCAAGTATATGAAAGCCGATCTTGATAATGGGATGGGTTCATCAAAATTTACCTCAATGCGTTTAATACTATTATAACTGATCCAGAACACAACATATACGCATAAACCATCGTCATAAAACGAATGGATACCAATAAAACAGGTTTGATGATCACACAATATTTACCCCTAGTAAACCATGCCACCCGAGTTTCTCACATCTGTCCCCTATAAGGTTCCTGCACCAATGGTGGAGATCCAATAATGCAAATATAGAATTTTGAGTTCAAGCGCGGGGAATTTCTCGAGCGAAGAGTCTTTCCTGCGGGCGAACTTCTCTTTCATTCTCCCCGAAAGGCGGCGGTCCCAGAGGAGAGGGATGAGAAGGGTTATTGAAAGCAACAATATTTAATAGAGGAGAGCAATAGCGAGGAGCGAAAGGTCGAATCCTCGTCACGGAAGCCCGCGAGGCATCTGCAGCGCCTTCTCCTTCCCCCTCCTCTCCCACCCCACACACACACCTCCCACGACTCCATCTTTCGCCTCCCCCACCAACGCCGAAAACCGACTGAAGCAAACTGCGAGACGTGGCATGCGTCACTTCATTAGGCGTCGAAAATTGCTCTGAGCCCCCTGCCGCGCGATTCCGTTTATTCCCACGCTTCTGCAGCCGAGGCGAATCGCAAGGAATTTCCTCCGAAACGGAGTGAATAACTGCTTCGTCGCGGGTTACACTGGAACGCAAGCGCGAGAGCGGATCCCCGGAAAAAAACCCGAATTGCAACGTCGACGAGCACCTAAACGAGCGAAAATTTCGGCCGCCGTAACACACGAGGGACGTTCCACGACTTGATGAGTTCAATTAGTCGGGAACGAGTCTGGGGAGCTCTTACGGCCTTATTGATCTTGTGCGAAAATATTCACGCCAGACGTGCAAAGTTAAACCGAAGAGAGCGTCAAAGCACACGTGTCGATGTGTGAGAAATTATAGGGGGCCTAACACGAAGGACAGACTCACAACGATAGAACGTCCCACGGTTGTTTACCGAAACTTATTTTCTCACCAGGAAGTGTCACTTGTTTCAAACACAGTATGTAACTAATTGTGATTTCTTCTCTGTAATCGAGAAGCACAAAAATGCCCCTTCTCCTTTAAGGGGTGCAAAAAAAACCCTCGGCGGGAAACAAAAACACTGCACTCACCCTGATAAGGAACCATGACCGCGAATTGTTGGAATCCAATTTCCCTATAGTTAAGCACAACGATAAACATGGTAATTTCGATACATATTTTGTTGAGTAAAAGAAATCTATCAGTTTATTCAACAACCAGTCTAGACTAGTCGGCTGTAATTATCACGATATGCATGTACATTTAATGGAAATGGTACGGTGATGACAGATATTTTAAATCACCTTGTAATCCCTCAATAATTAAAATTCCTGGATTAAGAGAGTACAAAGCAGAAGAAAAAATTCCGAATAATTATGTACATCGTGTCCTTATCTAGCAAAAGACCTTTGGCCATGAATGTTACAATCTTATGAAATCAGAACTCGCATAGAAGTTCAAATGAATGGAAAGTATCGCAATATACATCTATAGATTTTCCAATTTTGGTTGAAATTAAACCTTCCTGCTTACCAATGCAAAAACAAATTATAGATCTTGTATGATTTCTGAGGATGAAATAGTTTTATCTGCAAAACTTACACGTTTTAATGCGACCTTTGGGGATGATTCCGTGTTTACCATAATTGCATCACGTTTCTGGTAGACTCGCACCGCGAATTGGGGGCTATCGTTTGATATTGTCAGTTCGAGAAATGCTAAAGGGAAAATGACAACGGAGATTCACAGGCGAAATTAGATGACAGTATTAACGTGAGTAATGGAGGATAACTGCGACAGGGTCACCTTACGACTTTATTTAACTTATCAATCATTCCCCAAATCATTTTCATTACACAACACGCCTAGCATCTGACCCGATCGAGCCTTAAGGTTGGACTGGCGTCGCTTTTTTATTAAAATCTACTTGGTAAATTGGAGAGTGATAAATTGTAATTCTGTCTGGAAAAAGGTAAAGCGAAGGAAAACTAACCAAGTGCGTCGAGAATGGGAGAAAAACGCGGCTTCAATATTGCCAATCAAAGCCAATATTAAGTAAATGTGATTGTTTTTATGGATAATCGAGGCAATGGGAGCTCAACCGTTCACCATTAGCCAAAGGTAGTTATTTCTTAGAACAGGAGTATAAGGTAAATAAAGTTTTCTTTTGGAAAAAATTTTAACATTTTTAAGGGCATATGGGTATGTGTGGGCATGTACTGAGTTAAGACACAATCCATGTTATTTCGAGCTATTTCCTTCACACTCGAAATAAAAACACGATACTTTTTTCGATGCAAGATAATTACATAATATGAAGATTTAAGACCACTTAATGAATTTTGACAAAGTAGAGCTTAAAGCCATATTTTTTTCCAAGATATAAGGCGTTCAAATCGGATAACATTCCGAGAACATCGACCTTGACCTGTAAATATATACGGATATAACTACCAATAATCACTACGCTGGCGCAGCTTTAAAGTATAATTCATGGCAGATGTCTCGTTAAGAAAACATTTACGTTGAAGTAGAAACTATTGTGTCGTCAGAAGATAACGATAACGGACAACGAACATATACGTGAAAAAATGCTTGTGACGTTACAAGCATTTTGAATAAGCCATTTAAACCATTGGAAGAGCATTAAAGAAGAAAATACAGAGACTACTTAGCCTTAAATAAACAAAGAAGATCATATAGCACAGTCGCCTCATTTATTTCTTTAAAGCACAAAGCCCGCTCTGAGGTCTGGGAGTAATCAGGTTTACATATCGCAATTAGTGTGCATACCTAATAATAACACCCAGGCGATTCAAGTCTACTTGTGCATTAAATAAATAAATAAGTGGACGCTACAATACGTTTTTTGTTGACTTTGCTGTCGTACTGCTGATCGAAACATAGAGAAGGATTGGAGTATTTTATTTAAATGGAGAAAGAAGAGGAATAAGGCTTTGGTTTGCTAGTTATTCGAGAAAGTACAATCATCGTGGGGGCAATCAATTCGAGAAATACGAGAAGATATGAATCACAAAGAAACAAATATAAAAAGATTATCCAGGAGAATAATTTATTTATATATATTAATTTAGCATTAATCCGAAAAGCGCTGTTTTTGGCCATTACATCGGACTTTTAATTGATATATCACAAATAACCAAGCCCTAGGTGGAGGAATCCCACTTAGGCGGGAATCAATACCACGACTTCTCGGTTGGCAGGCGAGGACGTTATCCCACCGCAATTGGAGCCCGTAAAATGACATTAAATTAACTAAAACAATTAAAGCTCGTGAAAAATTGTATTTCAGTAATATTTTCTCAACATATGATAACAATTTTTGGAATTATTCGCCAAATGGCATGACCATTAAAAAAATTCCGCCATCAAAAGAAACACTTAAGCGTTAGGAGGTAAAAGAACGAAGAAAAGTCTAAGTATCAAAATGCAATAATAAAATTAGTGAATGCTTTAATAAGTAGAGAAGCATAGTATCACTCCTAAACTTGTTCAGCTGAGGAAACAGGAGTGGTGCGGGGTGGAAAGTTTATGGGACGAGAATGAAGAAACGAATGGAGTCAACAAAATGGTTAGAGGGGAATACGAGTTCGGCACGTTGCCGGAGAAATTCGATAAAGCAGTGAGTGTGGCTGTAATAGATGTTGAGACATTGTGTGACGCTGAGGACTTCGACGGAAGGTAGAGAATGTTTGGATAGATGGAAAAACAAAGGAAAAGAATAGGGTGGGTGAGGAAACCGGAATACACGGGGCCTAGGAAGGGAAAAATGAATGGCTAATGGCCTTTAAGTTGAGTGGAAGTCCTTCGAAAAAGCCCACGATGAAATGCAATCATTTTCGGGGACCCTAGGAAAACGACGCGGTTAACTATCCTTGAGTAAAAAACGGAGAGCTTACGCATGGTCCACCTTCGGGATATAACATTAATGAGAGAAAAAGCGAATAAAAAATGAAAAGCAAACATAAATCAGTTTCATTGAATTTCATTTATAGTGGCGTAGTGACTGACCTGAAGGTCATGAGTTTAAATCACAAGTGAAAACCCCCATCTAAACACGCAATTCGGTGCGATTTTATGGCTATCAGAAGATCACGAGAAATCGATTGTGTGGTGGTAAAGGAGGAATGGAATCCCCCGCTCTCCCCCTTTATTTCCCATTATTTCTCACATCTCAAGGGTTAGTTAGAGGCGAGCTGTACCCTTTCCTATCCAAAATCAATTTCACTCAGTCTTCTGTCTAATTTGAAACGTATCTCTATCGCATTACTCATTTGTCTCTGTATAAGTCACATTTTAGTTCATTTATGCCACAATATTCCCACTAGCTCTTATAGATATACTATTAATGTGATCAATGTGATAGTCATGGGATGAGCATAAATGAGCAAACAAAAGTAATTAGACGAACAAGAAATAGAAATAAAACTTTAAAGTTTATCTTAGGCATCCTAAGACAAACATTGAAGTTGGGGGAGATAAAAATAGAACACGTAGAACGGTTCATCCATTTGGCAAGTGTTTTAGGAGGGCAGAGTAGTAGGGATATTAAAAGAAGAAACGACGCAGCAAACCATCCATCGCGATAAACTATCATGTCTATGGAACAGGCTTTCACAAGAAAAAAGGAGTTGATGACGGTCATCTTAAATAAAAAGGTTAAACAAAGACTTAGGAAAGTTTTTAAATGGGGTGTATTTTTATTTAAATCTTAAACTTGGCCATTGAGATAGGGGGATATTAGTGGATTGGAGGAATTTGAGAGATGGGTGTGGAGCAGAATGAGAAAAATTAAATGGACGAAAAGGCAAGGATAAGTTCTAGTTATGATAGGGAAAGAAAGACGGCCAATGAGAGAAACTTGAGGAAGATAGAACAAGTGGTGTAGGAGATACTGAGAGGTAATAAGACGCTGAAGATGGGAATAGAGGAGAAAATGGTGGGAAAGCGAGGTAGAAGAAGGATGGGAATAGCCATTTTGGGTGAAATTAAGGGAGGTCCAATTTATACAGAGCTGAAGAATGAATTATTGTAACATGTAGTACGGGGCTTCAGAATATTTAGCGCCATACTAGTTAAAGCTTTGGATTATAGCAACGTGTAGTACCTAGGTCCACTACTGAAAGTATCCACTTAACTGTTAACAATAAAAGATGAATGCACTAGAATAAATATTTACTAACTCGAAGATACTTCAGTTCCCCTGGAGCTAAGTAAAACTGTCAAAAATTGAATTAGTTTCTACTATGTATAATAATGGTTTCGGCATTTGAGCAACGAAAAAGTGAACTTAAGAATTTTTACACTCAAATTTAGAAAAAATATAAAAATAGAGAAGATAACAGTGGGCAACATATAAATAAAGAATCGCTCTAATGAGTTGGTGCCGAAATATCCCCTTCAAAATCGTCTCTGGCGCACCGTCATGCGTACGTGTGTGCGTGTGTGGATGCATTATCTATGCCGCCATATATCACCAGCCCACGGCTCTCCACCTTGAGCCCAAAAACGCAGGGAAGTGACGCACGGGTAGCACCCGCACGCAGCAATGAAAAGGCCGACCGTCAGTACGTGATCGGCCGAGTCGCAGAGGAAGGGTAGGAGTTAGGAAACGAAGGAATGCAGAGAACACGCGAATGGTGTCGCGTGACCAATAAAAGAGGGCAGGACGGGCGTAAGCCGTAAGTAAGGCCGAAAGAAACTCGAAACAATTTAGGGTCAAATGGTAACTCCTGCACCAACAAACATTTTATACGCCAATCAGTGCGAACCACTACACGTTTCCACAACGAGAGTGTTTTAAAATGGCATTGAAGCGACAGGCAGTAAATATTAAGAAGGCGATCGCTTGATGAGATGAGTCTACATCTTTTTTTCGTTTGCCCAGCAAGCCTTCGCGAGGAGGTGCAGCTGAGGATGCTAGTTCACCAAGCCATCAATTTAATCCATGACTATTGAGCTCACGTACGTATTATTTTTTTCCGAAAGTTCTAAATAACCTACTAACAATTTCCCACTGTTGTGGTCACAAACTATAGGTAAGCGGTGTCCCTATACCGGTTATACTATAACAATCAATTTATCTTAACTTCTTATCGTAGTCTGGCCTAACACTATAACGTGGGGATATAACCGCTGTGTCCCCATTCAATTCGTATAATTTCGTTGTAGCTACATACATTACAGCAAGTCTTGTGTACCGTTAATCTAGGTGTAGCTTAAACTAGATGCAGGGACTCTCAATTCACCTTTTCCAAAACTTTTAAGAGAATTCCTCTATTATAACGATTTCTCCCACTAACGCTATAACGATTTCTCACGAAACAGGCAGCTTTTCTTTGGATCGTGTTCAATTAATAAATTAAGTCCTTCTGCGGAGAGTGCCAAAAGCTCGACGCGCATTCAAGGTAAGGTTTGATCAACACGAAATAACACCTCTTAACCTTTTTCATTCGGATACTTTCCTGATATTCTTTGAATAAAAACAAAGATCCTTCGTTGCATCTCCGCAGATGTCGTTAGCGTTATTTCCTCATGCTACGGCTGAAGTTATTCCTTCACAAGTACTTAACTTGATTTTCACTCGTAATGTCTGTTCTTTTGAGTCTATTGGTGTACGGTTGAATGATTTTCTCTTCTCGGCAATTCACACAGCCACAAATGTACGATTGTAGGCTGAAAAATAATGCACACATGCTTGTAGACCACAAACAAAATGGCCTTCCGATGCACTCTTGGTGGCATATGGTAGTAACATTCCCCCTCAACACGCATGCGCAGGTTTGAGGACATTACATTCATCCAGTGTATTTTGAGAAGCGGAAATATGGGAGACGCGTTCTAGTGACTGGATGAATGTAACGACCTCAAACCTGCGCCTGCGTGTTGATGGGGAATGTTACTTCCACATGCCACCAGGAATGCTTATGAAGGTCATTTTGTTTGTGGTTTACAAGCATGTGCACATTAGCTTTCAGCCTACTCTCGTATATTCGTCAGTGATAATAGATAGAATAGTCAATAGGAATCAAACGGAGGAAGAGAGGTCCCTCACGAAGTGTATGGAAATTGAGGGTGGCCTAGCCCTGGTCGGAATGACCACTTGGCCTATTGATGGGTTAAATGTTATTTGCTGGTAAGTGTAAGGAATGCTAACGATTGATTGCTGGTAATTATAATTAAATATTGGCGTCACAATCAGCGTAGGCATTCATGAAACACCCAACATTTTTCACCCGATCACATATGATGAGTCTTACTTATGGGTAAAAACTGGGGAATTCGCGACTGTGAAGCTAAGGAACACAAATGTAGGTTTTCTAACGCAAGAAAAACCTCTACCAGTGTGATGTAATAGTATTCAATTACGTCATTAGATATCGAAGTCACACATTTCTCCATTATAATCCCGGAAGTGAATGAATCTCACGAAGGAATAAATGTCAATTTGGATAGTTATTCGTAATATAAGTAAAGACCCCAGATGGATACAAGTGCTCACGAACTCCATAGCTAGAGCTGCTAAATTCGAATTCCTGATAACTTCATCTAGATTATTTGCCACCTGTTTTTCCACTTAATTTCGGATAGTTTTCGGAAAGCACGGACATATTCCATTGCCATGTTGAGCAAATAATGACAAAGGGAATTAAAATTTTCTGAAGTTTAATTCATGTACAAATGGAGTCGTTTCAGGTGTGATGTGGTGGAATTCCAACATAATAAATATGATAAAATATAGTAACAATTTTCCACTAGATAAGCTTAATAGTACGGAAGGGTTTCGATGTGATACATCATCTTCAGGTAACAAAACGAATGCATCAGGTTAAATCATTGCGATTATCACGCATAGCAGGGGTTCCATAGTTCTGAATTCTGCACTTTTTTCATGATTTTTAAGTTATTATTTAAATTATTTTCATGTTAAAGGTTCTGCGAAGGGCATTTACAGTGTAAATTTGGCAGTCATTCGCACAATAAGGTAGATTATTAGTCATAGGATTACTACAGTATTACTCAACTATTACTAGTCGACCTAAGGTAATATTTAGTCATATACCCACCGCATAATTTATATAGTAGGAAGTTTCCGGGGGCTTTGGCCACCAGAGTCAATAAGTGATCAGCTTGAACGATGGCTAAAAGGCGCACCTTTAGGCGGTTTAAAGCATCAGTGGGAAGAGATCGTTGACTGGCCGGAAACCACATCCTCACGGAGCTTCTTATAAATACAGAATCCTCAAGTACGCATTATGTAGACATAGGTATGTAACATTATGCGCGACCAAGCCTTGCTTCAGTTATTTGAAATTAAACACTCAATCACTATTCAAAGTAATCTACCTAATCAAGATTTTGACGGTCCATAACATCGCTTGATCATTTCGTAATGTGTGGCTAATTCCTTGTTTTCCCCAGTATTACTTCCTTTTTCAATTTTACACACGTTTTACCACTTTGTACGAGCTGCTAGTATGCCGTCCACAAAGCTTTTTATCTTCCTTCTTCCTCCTCACCCACCTAACATTCTAAACACCCTAAATTGGGGTGAGAAGAGATGTGGCATATGGTAATGCTGAATAATATCCTAAAATATAAAATAAACTTCATGGATGCAGGCTTCACTACGTGAAAGCTGTATCTGTATATATCCAGTAGATGAAACGACGTACGTTTCAAAAAAAAGTTTACCATTTGTACTCTTATTTAATATTTCAATTAATTAACTCATATAACAAATTTTACTTCAATTGTTTCGTTTACTAATAGTACTAATTTTTACTGATTTGACCACAGTATATTATAAGAAAATTCTGTGGAAAAGGACGTCATTTCTTCTATCATTATTATTGCTCCTACGAAAAAACTATATTTGAAGGAAAAATCTTAAGGAAAGAATCCAAAAGGTATGCCGCAGCATATCCCGCAATTCTTTGAATCTGTCATCCTAGAAGATTCAGAACGAAAAGGCGTCTGCTGTTGTCAAATTTCTCACCTCATACTTTTGACTCGAGGGAAAGATCAACGTTTACGGTATTAATCCGACAGCATTTCACTCGACACCAATTGAACGATGAGCTCAGTATATTGACGCCGAGGACCAAGGACTCAATTCCCTTAATTAACCCACTCTCTCGGCATTATCAGGCTTTCCCCAGACAGCAATACCACTGGATACCCTAAGAGGGGAATTTGATCGTTAACATTAAATTCAAACGAAATATCCTTTTAATTTTAAAACGATACTGGAAGCAAGGAGATTACACGCACAAATAAAACATTTTGGATGAGTGCAACCATTGTAGCTTAGCGCTGACAAAGGTCGCCGCAATATTTAATTTTTAGGCGAGAGAGCAGCGAGAAGTTGAGAGGATGTGAATGCTGAACTTGTCTGATTTGAGTATTACTTTTTCCATCGTACGATTTGAAAACACCAGCATTGAAGATCGAGCAAGACGAACTTGCCGAACTCAAATGATAGATAATGTACATAATCCGCGATTACTCTTTTAGCTTCCGATCTACTACCCCTACCTCTAGCCCCCCTGGTGGTATTCAGGGTGAGATGCAGATAGAACCATATTCATTTCAACTATCCCGCTCCCATTTCCCGAGGCCGACCGCACGATATCGGCAAAAACACCCTTCCTCGTGGGAAGAGCTTCCTGCCTGAGGGACGTTTAAAACAAAGCGATTTGTCTCGGACCTGAAAGGCTGCAAATTACTCGGGAAGGATAGGGTGGGAATGGGGGAGGGAAAACTTCCGGATGGAGACAAGACGGGGCCAAGGAGACGAAAAGAGTTGGTAAGGGGGAGAGAGAAACGTTGAAAAAGAGGTGTGAAGCCAGAGTGAACAAGAATGAGAGAGAGTGAGAGAATCAGACGGATTACACCCTGCCTCCTTAAATTCACCACGTGATCCAGCTCTCGGTAAGATAATTAAGTTTCGAATTTAAACAGATTTCTGGCGCGTCTCTCTTCCATCTCCTAAACACTCCCGCACTCCGCCTTCCCTGCCTCTCCGTTTCCCGTCCTTGCCCTGCCACGCTCCTTGCTTCCAGGGTAACTTCAACTAAAACCATTAATTGTGGAAACAACCCGCTCCCTGCCTCCCTGTCTCTTTCGCCCCTCCCACACCCGATGCGGCCCTACGCCTTATCTCACCACCCTCTTCACATAAGGAAGCGAAATATAAAACACTCACGAAAGCGAGACGGAGGGAACCCGAAATCGCACCCATGGATGAGAGGGACAGGGTTAAGGGATGAGAGGGTGAGGCAAATAAGACGAATTTAAGGGAACGAAACAAGAGACCCACCCTTCAGCCTTTTTTCGCACGTTGCAATCACAAGCCTCAAAGGAGAATAAAAGTCAAGGTCGCGAGAAAGAGACGCGAAATACCTAATGCAATTTCCCCAATTGGCTGCAGTAACCACATGGCAAAGCAATTGTATTCATAAATTCGAGCTAATGGTATATGTGAGACAGTGGGGCATATAATATATATATATATATATATATATATATCAACTTGAAAATCCCGCCATACGGCGCACAAATATTTCATTCAAACAGAAATAGGTGTAAGGAAAGGGGATAGGAAAACACATAATAGGCAAAGACAGGACATGTGGGGAAGGCGGTTTTTTGAGCAGATCACGAAAGTAAAAATATTTCCCTATCCGGGATAGGGAAATATTTTTACTTTCGTGATCTGCTCAAAAAACCGCCTTCCCCACATGTCCTGTCTTTGCCTATTATGTGTTTTCCTATCCCCTTTCCTTACACCTATTTCTGTTTGAATGAATATATATATATATATATATATATATATATATATAAATATATATATATATATATATACATATGTATGTATGTATGTGTGTGTATTTATATATATTGTAAAATTTAAAAAAAAACTCGCCATATAGGCATTTCCAATCGCTGCCTGGCTATATGGCACACTTTCAACTTACTTCCAGCAGTTCAATTCCAACATAACGATTGCTTTCGCCTTCCCCAAATACTCGTCTCGTTGGATACTGGCTGGAGGCTTTTGAAAGTGATGGTACGTGGACAGATGGTACTGGTGTGGTGAAAAGGCAACTTGGTGAAAACGGAGCCGGAGGTTTTTTCTTTGACGATAAGACAAGTGAACTGCGTAGACATATTCGTTGCTCACTTTCAGTGCATGACTAACTTGTACCGACACTCTGTTGACCTTTTTGAAATAAGTGCTCTGAAGACTTGGGTTTGTAGATTTGTAGTTATTTAAAACATCCTTGCTGTCTTAAAACCAC
The DNA here is from genome assembly GCA_037158775.1 of Hetaerina titia. Lineage (NCBI taxonomy): Eukaryota > Metazoa > Arthropoda > Insecta > Odonata > Calopterygidae > Hetaerina > Hetaerina titia. The sequence goes on along the minus strand of CM073771.1, from coordinate 78,659,926 downwards.
ATGTCCAATAAGAAAACATTAGCAGTAGACATTTCGAAACTTACATGCCTAAAAAAATGTTGAGCTGACATTAACGATTTCCAAATTAATTATGTGTGTGACCAAGAGGATATTTAATTCCGCATTAGATAATTCTGATTTTGATGCACATTGCAATTTCGTTTTTCCATTTCAGTTGGTTTCAGAGAACCAGACTATCCTGCAGAGAGGAAACGTACCAGCAGAAATAAATTGAACAACACAATGAGGCAAGAAGAACTAAAATGTCTAAAAGCCAAAGCATTTTACTTTGGCTGACAGAGTGCTGAATGATTTTCTGAGCCACATTTGGTGTGTTCCCAACATTTTATCTTGGAACTTTTACAAGTGTCTACACTCTTTGAGTAGAGTACCAAACCAAGGAGCAAGTTTGCTTCTCCTTTTCAAGCATAGAGGTGGGGGGAAGAGAGAGGTAAAGAGGGGAAGAAACTCCAAATGAGTCGTAAATTAATTTGCGGGGCCATTTCACCTAAGTAATTTCCAAGTTAAGTGCCACCCAGTTTGATATTCCCATGCTTTTTCCAAAGATCGGCAGACACTATCGTCTGCTGAGGGAAGCTTGAAAACTGTTTCGCATCGGGGAAGTTTCGTGGATGCTAATGTCAAAAATACTGCCAGAGACGTCCCGGCGAGACGTCGAGACGGAGGAAAAAACACGCGACGGGTCCCCGGGCGCCGCCGATCGCCTCCCATTTTCCCGGGCGATGCACCACACACCGTGCGGGCAGACAAGCCGTTGAACGGACGGCGAGGGAGGCCAACTCTTGGATGAATGCGTCCTTATGCCCCTACCTTCCACGTCTCCTTTTCCCCTACAGCACTCCCATGCAAGAAATCCATTGGCCAACCCCGCTGGCGATTAAAACTTCCCGGGTAAAAGGTTCGAGATGGGCCTACCTCCTCCTCCTACTTCGGGTGGAGAGTGGGGAGAAGACGCGATGGAAAAGGGAAGGACGATGGGAAGGTTGGGGTGGGGCGGGAGGGGGGGTGGTTAAGCGATATGCATCGATATAATTCCGAGCCAATAATTTTTACTTGAAAATCGTTTTATATTTTTCAAATCGAATTTTTACCGAAAATATCCACGATTTCGTTTGATTTGATGAACAATAATTACAAACCTTAAAAATGGTATATATTCAAGTATACCTGCGTAGCGGATAATGAATTTTTGACGGCGCTATACTAGCTAGACCTAAATTGGCAGGGGGGGGATAAGAAAGAAAAGCAACTCAAACATTCAGGTTGGAATAAAACGATCTTCTCCTCGTACGATAACTTCGGGCGGCAGTACTGATTTCACCAAAATCTGCCATACTGTACTTTACTAATACTAATTATGAGCTTGAACCTCAAAATAATAATATTTACTAACGCAACGGTATTATAAATTTTACCAACCGAATGAATTGTGTAAATACTGGTATTAAACTTTACTCTTCTTCGTAAATATAAAAGAAAAAGATGGTTGAGGAAAAAAGACATACTGCATATTGCAACCCAATTCAATAGGTACAGTATTTTATTCTAATTGAAATGTAATCGATAGTACATATCCAATCAAATATCGAATGACATTGATAAGTTTTTATAACGAAAGTCTACACATATTGATAATGCATCGATATATTTTGATCGATTATTTCCATTTAATTTGTGGAATGAAGCGAGAGAGTTGCAAAAGTTACGCGACCCACTTTCCGCCTCCATCGTCGTTAAGAAGACGGGATATTCTTCCACAGTTCGGAAAGGGAGGGGGGAGAAGTTCTCAAGGGAGGAAGATTTTCAGCTAAAGAACTCGGATGTTTGCAAGATAACAGAAAATCGTCCACGGAGTATTATGAAGAAGGAGATATGGTAGATGGGGGAGAGAAAGAAAAAGAGAGAATGAGAGAGGGTGGAAATGGCTGACTAATGAATGAACGACTGAATAAGATTTCACGAGATAAGAAGGTGACGACTCCATAAAGTCAAAAGTTATTTTACGTCCGTGGTAAAAACGTTTCACACTTTATATTTTACCATTTCAGCCCTCAATGAAACCCTCATTACGCACGATTACCCCAAACTGTGCGAAACCAAATTAACCTCCGCACGACCCAAATGGATAAGGTGGCATTGACTTGGATTAAGTCATAAAATAATTCATAAAATCCTTTTAAAAAATCTCAAAATAAACGGATTAACATCACACTCATAACCTCATTCTCTCGTGACAATGGAATTTCTTTAATTCTCATACACTAGATCAGTTTTAATCCACAATTCACTCACTAAAATCAGCCGTTTATGAAATGCACAAGTTATGCCAATGAAAATTTTTGTGACTGCCGTGCCATTTTGTAAATCTACCCAATATATATATATATATATATACATATATATATAAAGCTAACTATTCTAGGTAAACAAAAAAGTATGATGATAACCTTAAGTTACTAGCGACTAGTAGGAGTAATTTACAATGTTGATTTGCATTATCAAATTATTAAAATTTGGTTTGACTGACTATTTTAAATTTATACATTAATCTATAATATTACAGTCACCGATTCTGCACCTTTAGTCTACGGACCACTCAAAAAAACTAATCAAATAACGAATATAATATTACAGGGAGGCACCCAAAAGTGGTAGGACTGATTTTTTTACAAGAATGTTATTGACGATATACTTACATCGACTTAATAATCTTCAAAGTATGCTCCTTGAGCTGCTACACAGTATAACGTTGCTCCCATTCCCCGTACGCCCGCTGGAAATTTTCTTTGGGGATGCCGTTGATGACCCTAGTCGAAGCCTCTTGAACGGCCTTTATCGAGTCAAAACGTCGTCCCTTGAGCTGTCTTTTCATCAGGGGGAAGAAGTCCGGTGGTGCCAGATCGGGAGAATAGGAAGGGTGCGGCAACGTGGCAACGCCGTATTTGGCCAGGAGCTCGTCTGACGACGAGCGCGCCAATTCAGAATTTTCGGCACCATCTTGGCGCACAGCTTGCGCATGGCCAAATCCTTGAAATATGGCGTTGGACGTTGGATGCAGACAGACCCAAATGATCTGCAATTTCTTCACTGGTTAAGCGTCAGTCTGTGTTCAGCAGTGTCCTCACTCTGTCCACATTCTTGTCGGTCCATGCCGTCGACGGCCGTCCGGAGCGATTGTCGTCTTCAACGAGCTCCCTACCCTCTTTAAACAACTTGTGCCACTGTGGAACGGCTTAAGGCAGTGTCCCCATAAGCCTGCTTGATCATATCGAGGGTCTCAGTTACCGTCTTCCCGAGTTTCGCACAAAACTTCACGGAATAAAGTTGCTCTAAATTCAGATTCATTTTGTTTTTCGACGCGGACAAAAACCTTGCTTCACTAAAAACGGTGTCCTCACTCAACGACAGCCCGCAGGCGACTGAGGTTGGTGTTGGTGTGTTGCTAAGAGCCCCTTCCACCTTACCCTGCCAGGCAGACCCCCCGTCCACCGCTCCGTTGGCGCCAGAGAAAATCAGTCCTACCACTTTTGGGTGGGTCCCTGCATTTATTTATCATTAAAATTAAAATAATATTCATATCCACGAGACTAAACCTTTCGTGTGGTCTCATTATGAATAACTTTTCAAATCCTTAACAGGTAAGAGACAGAAAGGGGTACAGTTAGTATTTAATGCTCTTAGATGTTGGCAAAATTCAATAAGTGTTCTGAGGAAGAGAGGAAGAGGTCCTAAATGTGATATTAGCATAAGAATGAGAAGTCCATATCGATAAAAAAATATATTTGAAAAATATACAACGTAAAATCAATTTTATTTATTTATTGACTTAATTGGGCGAGATTAAGACTAATAGTCCTTTTTCCACCTAACCCTTAGACACGAAATTTAAGACAATTATATACACCCAAGCCCTAGGTTAAGGAAAATCCACCTAGGCGGGAATCGAACCCGCGACCTCAGAATGGCAGGCGAGGACGTTACACCGCCGCCACAATGGCCCACTATACTATAGAAGGAACGCAAATTCTCGTAGATTTAGGATCATCGTTTCATAAAGATTGAAAACAGAAAAATTAAATAAGCACTGAGGAGAGACGAATAATTGGACAAGTCATCTCTAAAAGCCCCAAAAAATCGATGGAGTGTGGGTGGAAAATTCAACGAAATCGGAATGCTCGAAACATAGAGTATACCTTTCACACATCACATAGGAAAAATCACTGTAGGCGACTGAGAACTCACAATGTGAGGAATGCTAAAGAGAATACATAAGGGAAAGTCCTTGAAATGACATATTTGAAAAAGGTGAAAACATTCTCCATCATCAACAACTAAGTAAAGGCCAATCACTCTTAATAAAATAATGGTGCATTAACTAAGATATTGTTATTGATAAGAAAATGGATAACTGGAGCAGATAATGTTATTATAACTGTAAACAAAAGTAGCCGTCGATGTGGTGAGCTCATTTCAGGCTAACACCCCTTAATGAGTGCTTGAGGGAAGAGCTATAGGACCCACTAATCTTGACATGCATTGGCTAAATTAGTTCCTACATTACCAGCAACCAAACAGATGACACAGTGATTTGAGAGAAATAAGGAGGCCGAGAGATTGAGGGCTACTCTCGGGCGAATTAGACGAGGCGTCAGAGTAGTATTAAGAATGGGTGCTATAATTAAATATCAGAAAAATATACATCACCGAAGATTTTGAATAAAAATGTAGAATATCGACGTAAATCATCAAACAGATGGGGTCGAAATAGGGATATCAGAACTGGTCAAACACATCGGTGTTACATTGAAATCAAATCTTCCATGGGGTACACACATCAGGCAAATATGCAGATCTGCCATTAAGAGTTAAGGTTTCGTAGACCAGAGGCATCGTACTTAATAATAATTTTTCATAAAGACGTGCGGTTCCGCCACAAACTCTAGCGGCAACTTGCGCGGTGTTTTATAGACGTTCGTCATCCACCAACCTAATCAAAATCAATAATGAATATCAATGCACCTAAGAGAGCCTAGATCAGCAGCCCAGAAAGAACAAATTATAATTCTCAATCTCAATTCCTAAAAATATTCCAATAGTAAAGGTATCGAATCTCTACCATTTACGACACCAAAAAAACATTAGAATAATAATTCCTAAACATTTCAAAGAAATATTTTTTTCAGAAAACAGAATCCAATTTTTTTCAGATCATTTATTCTATAACCCCACAGCAATTTACACTCGCAAAGCGGGTACTACAACTCTCCCGCAAGCCATAACGGCCCCAAGTGTTTTTCAAACCAGGAAGAGCAGAATCGAAAAAAATCCAAAACAAAGCTACGGGATTGTTACATTTCACTCAAAATTTCATGTCTTCGTACATCCGTATAAATATCATGAAATATTTTTGTATTTAAATTATTCATAAAGTTAATATTTTAGCTAATATTAAAGTTCTGACATGCCTTCTTTTTACATTTTTGCTTAACGTCCCTGTAATCTACACGTATTCCCTCCTCTTGGGAAAGCTTCTTTCCCTAACCAATTCTTTTCTTTGTCCCTACTACTTTGTCCTTTTTGCTCCAAAATACTTCCGAGATAGGTAAACTGCTCTAGTTCTACCTCATCCCATTTTAACGTTTAACTGAGCCTTCCTCTTTCTCGAAAACCGCATTACCTTTGTTTTATTTCCATTTACTCCCATTCAATACCTAAATTCCCAATGCACTCACCAATGCTTTGGCTCACTGACGCACAAAAACCTGGCTATCCGCAAACTTAAATGATTTTATAAATTTTCCACAAACTTTCATCTCCATTCTCAATTCTTCCCATCCCTCTTTAACAATTTCCTCCCTATATACGCTGAACAGTATAGGTGGTAATGGAATCCCCTGCCTTAACCCTCTTCTTAACACCGCCCATCAGTTCCCTCCATTCGCCACTCGCACTTGATCAACTTGAGACCTCTAAAGGATGCGGATAAGTCTCCTATCCCTCCAATCTACTCCTATTTTCTCCAATAGATTTATTTATTCCATCCAATTCACTTGATCAAACTCCATTTCAAAATCTTCTAAAAAGATAAATACATCCTTATTGTATTTTATGCTCCACACTATCAGTAACCTCATTACTGCTATGGCATCAAGCGTACAAATACAAATATTTCTGTATGCATAGCTGTTGCCTAAAGGTCTTCGTAAAACACCCTTATGGTAGCTTACGGTGTATTGTGTACATGCATAAGGGCATAAATTTGATTCCAGAAATTTTTTTCTCCGCCTCCAAATCTACGTTTCAAAATCTTCCAAACAGCGCTCATCGTCTTCCTTCAATTTCCCTCCATTAACTCTTCATTAAATCCGCGTGCCTAAAATATGTATTAATTCACCTCTCCGTCAATTGTCCCGATCATCGAATTCTTCCTTTTAGAAAACATTTTAGTCCTAATACAATCTCTAGCTTATCCAGTTTCATTAAAACATCAATTTAAGTCCATTTATTTATCTACTTCGATTAACAAATTCCGGGGCCTATTGAACCTGCATTATTCGGAATTAACCTAAAAGTCTGAATATAAAGTAAAAAAATCAACACTTTAATTTCAAGGTACTCGGATACGTGGGAAAAGAAGGGGATATTTACATTTGCCAAAGATGACGAATGTGCGTCTATTGCACGATGCATTAAAGAGACGAAAATAGAAATATGAAAGGGCAGTTCGCTTTTCCAAAGCTTAAGGACATCGAAACATAGACAGCACATATAGTATATAGGGTCACGTTTCACTATCCGTGGAGTGAAAGAGAAATTTCATCAAAAATGTTCTATTATTCTAGCATCTCAAAGTCATTTCATTTGCCACTCGCTCCCCAGTACTGTAGGTTATTCGCCTATATGACCTTTCAACATACAGGCAAGGCTTCAGTAGGAACGCTCACTCGCGAGAAATCCGCATAGGCAACCCGATAACGGCGAAAACACTCCCAAAGCGCTCTAATTTCGCTAATGCCAATCGCAATTTTATCTCCATTATCACTCATTAGTAGGACTCGGAGGCGCCTCCCGGGAAACTATCGCACGCTTCAAGACCGTCACAGCCACCATATTTGCTAACCCCGTTCTTGCTTCTCTTTATACACGGCACAATATCTGTGTGAAAACGAGGAATTCCTCCGAGTCTTAGTACCCAGCGAAAGTCGTGATTGATTTCTGTCATGAGCGTCACGTGAGGATCCCAACCAAAGATCTCGCATCACGACCGAGAATTCCTTCAACCAACACACAGACGAGTGATAACAATCGCGCGAGTTGATAACGATCCAGAGAACGCACCAACTACGCGGAAGGAGTGAAATAAGTTTGTCCAATCATCGAGAAAACAATTTTTCGATAAACTAATCCATGAGACCTTTTTATGACAAAATAAGCACTTCCGGGCCACAGTACAGAAAATTCAGCGCGCGCAACAGACTCGCCAAGTGAATGATCAAAAGCAAGCGCGGGTTTAGACAGACACTGGAGAGAAGTTTACGAGGACATAATTAGTGTTGGCACGAAGTCATCATGTTCGGCCCATCGCACGAGAATATATCCAAATTAGCACCTTGTTATCACGCTATCGGGAGAAAAGCATTTACGAGACCCGAATACACAACCAAAAACAGCAATTAAATTCATAATTCAATGGCCCAATCCTCGGGAAAAAACTAGTTAAAAGATATTAAAAATAACCAACTGGAGACCAATTACGCGTTTTTTCATTATCCACCACCAATAAAAATCCTGCCAGCACCCATTACCCCGGTTTGACAGGCAAGCAGAGATGAACTGTACGAAATTCATCTTCTTTGCACGCTTGCTCACCGATATCTTCCATTCAAGCTTGATATCAGGACGAACTATAGACATACAGTCCCCGTTTGCCTGGAGGCGTCGCCGGGCATTCGTTCTTACCTCCTAGACTAAACGGCGGAATTGACAAGGAAGGCTAGTTTGTCCGAAACATTACTATATATTAACACCGATTGCCGTAAACTATCGTAACTAAGCATCACCAACATGGGTTTTCAATCCGAGGATTGGCTGTTACTTGCTCATCACTCATTTCTACGTATTTATATTGACTACGTATTTACTTCTTACGTATTAATATTCGGCCGCAACGATTCGTCCGAATGCAATATGCAGCGGAGTGATTCAGAGACCGATCCTTTGATGGGGAAGAGGTGCCATTCCGGAAACCGGAGGATTGGAAGGTTTTCTCGCGCAGTTACGGGGGAAAGTTAACGCTGCGGTGAGGGATGGGAGATACGAAGGCAAACCTCATCCCCGTCTCCAACAGGAATAAGGTGCTAACGGAGGATAGCCCAGTGTTATCTGCAGCCCCTACTTCTGCCCCTGTGAGAGCACCAACCAGAAAGAACCGTCAGAGTGGGAGGGGGGAATTCTAGTGACAGAAAGCAGTAACCACAGACGTGTGATGGTCCCATTGCGGGAGAGAGCGGACCATGAAGGTGTGAGCTAGTGCCTGACATGGTGCATTCCTAGTGGCGGCGTTCCCCAGGTGACGAAGACGTTTGGAACGGCGGCTGCGGGCACGAAGTCTTCAACGCTGCGGGTCGTGGCTCATGCTGGCGTCAACGATGCCCTCGACCGTGGATCAGAAGAGATTCTGAATTCCTTCGGAGGAATTGAACTCGGAAATAAAGCGGGTGGGTGGTGTCGATGGGGTTGATGTGACGCTCTCGATCTGCAGCGTTGTCCCGAGGATTAATCCTGGACCTCTGGTTTGGAGCCGAGGGGAAGGCATCACTCAGAGGTGGCGTGATTTCTGTAGGGATATCGGGGCGTCCTTCGTCAACCTTCAGCCGGTGATCCAATCGTGTGGGAACCCCGTTCACCCTTCTAGTGACCCTACATGTCAGAGACCGCTATATGTTTACCAGGCAGGATATTCCAGCACTGCAGGGTTTTTTTAAATTTAAGTGTAGGTCAGCGTATAGGTCAAATAGTGGGTCTCTAAGGTCTTCTTTGCCAAATATATGTGAATAAAAAAAACATGTGTCACACAGTGTGTATATATACACATATACATGTGTGTATATATATGTGTATATATACACACATGTTTTTTTTTTATTCGGTTTATATTTAGCGGGTCGCGGTGGTCTAGGGGGTAGAGGACTACTAACCGTTGGACTACTGACCGGAGGGTCCCGGGTTCGATTCCCGGGCAAGGCACTTTGAGCACCTGCGGCTCCACCCAAGCTAGTTGATTTTTCGGGTACCAGGTCTTCCTGGGCAACCATAACCGGCACAGGGAAAGGAACTGGCCTGGCCTACCCTGATGTGTGAATATTCACACGCCGTCGGGCTTGGTACATGGGTGAGCTCTACTATCACCTACTAAACCGACCTTCGGGTTGATTACTGTGTTTATGGTTATATGTGTAAAACACACATATGTATGTATATATACATATATGTTTGTGTGTGTATATATATATATATATATATATATATATATATTTATATATATTAGGTTCCCCCCTCACCCTCTGAAATGCCCCAACCCCTCATTCCTACCATTTCCTCTTGGTGCTGCAATCCCTAACATAAACCTTTTGGTGGCTCTCAGGTATTGATGTAGATTGAGATCACAAGGTTCCCAGAGATTGGATAACGGCTAACACAACCTCAGTATTTAAAAACGGAGACAAAGATGAACCGAGTAATTCAAGACTTATTTCCCTCACATCCATTTCGTGCAAGGTTATGGAACATGTAGTTGCTATAACGAATCGTAAGACACCACGATAATCAGGAGTTATAAATTAAAAATCAGCACGGTTTCCGAAAAGGTAGATCCTGCGAGACACAGTTTGCGCTTTTCATTCATGATATTCTTCTTTCGGGAGGGAGCAATGTTCCAGTGGACGATATTTTTCTAGATTTTAAGAAAGCCTTTGACAAAGTACCGCATAGTGAACTAGTCGCAAAGCTAGAAGCATATGACATGGATAAAAATATCCGGGGTTGGATTAAAGACTTCTTGTATGGTCAGGAACAAAGAGTAGTGACAAATGGAGTTAGCTCAAATGCAGTAAAAGTTACTTCAGGTGTTTCCCAGAGACGTGTTATCGGACCTCTTTTATTCTAACTTAACGTTAACGACATTGACTACTTAGTCACTAGTAAGATACGTTTATTTGCCGATGATGCAGTTTACCGTGAGATCCGTGATCCTGAGGACACAGCAGCTTTGTCATATGACCTTCATGCTATACAACGCTGGTGCGACACTTGGCAATTAAAACTAACTTAAAAAAGTGCATAGTGATAATTTTTTGGAAAAAAGAGCAATTCCCACCCGAATGCCTACTGCATTGAGAACACCGAAATAGAATGTGTAGAATCAATCAAATGCCTAGGCGTTACCCTCACCTAGATGAAACACATTCGGGATATACGTGGATAAGCTAACAAAAAAATAAGATTTATCAGAAGAGTACTGTGTAAATTTGATAAAAAGGTCAAAGAAAGATATTATATTTCGCTGGTTTGGCTTCATTTAGGATATGCTGCAAGTATATGGGATCCTCATGAAGTTTCATTGATTGCCGAATTATCAATTACCGATTGCGTGTAGCGTAGAGGGGCTAGCTTTGTAAAACGTTGGTATGATAAACATAGTAGCGTATCCAAAGTATTAGATCAGCTAGGCTGGGAATCACTCATGAAGCGAAGGTTAAATTACAGATGGAACCTCTTGCATAAATTGGAAGGGCACTTTAGCCGAGGTGTTGAAAATGTATTATTACCCCCATCTTACTACGGTAGGAGAGATCATGTCAGTAAAATTAGAGAGATTAAGTGTAGAACAGATGGATTTAAGATGTCATTTTTCGATGAATAATAAGGCATCATAATAACATCGTTCGACCGCGGTAGGGTCATGTTCTGGCAAATTTTTTCTGGTGTATATTCACACTCTGCCACGTACCCTATGGGTGGCTTGTAGGTTTATAAATAAAATAAATAAATTTTTTGCGCTGACGCCTTCTATCAACTGCTTCTCCCAAATCATCCTTGGCCTACCTTTTTAATTCTTCCTCTTCCTGTTTCCTTCAATAAGGGGCTAAAATAAACTCTTATTGCCTAAGAAGCCTACCAATTAGTCTCCGCCAATATCTTAGAGAACCTTCTGCTTATGAGTAAGTGACCTCCATAAGCCAATCTTTTCACGTACTTTCCAGAGAACATTATAAATTGAGTTACAGTTTGAGTTACCTGAATTACTTGAAACTTAGACCAATTTCTTTTTAATCATTCTCATACAGCGCCAAATACACGTATGTAGTTTGTAGTCGTCTTTTCCGCTTACTCCAATCGATGATTGACCACAGTCTTAGCTAAGTGTATAGTATTTTTATATAAATTGCTTCTGTGCGAGCATAAATACGCTTATACTCGCTCTTTCACTGGACTAAAAGAATATTTTTCACTATAACACATTCTCACATGTTTGAGGGCAAATAAAGAAGATGAAATTTTACCGCACTCACAGTTCTCCGCGTTAATGCCAAGAGGTTTTGGGCGGGAAAGTATGACGCACCCGTTTCTCTCGAAACGCAATACCATGCGGACAAGTCGTGGAATTGATGCCGCGAAACGAAAAACATATGGCTAAACATGAGAGCACCAATTCGGACCAAAATAAACAAAGGCGCAACCAAAAGGATATGACGAGAACCACACGGAAGGGTTCAGAGCATCTCCCATATTCCGACGGCGAGTGGCAGGCATCGCCTTGTTGGCAAGTTAAGCTGTAACGTGACGTGTCGGTTTCAGAAACGTTAACGAAACCATTCCGTTTTTGACTAAAATCCCCACCCTAACCCCACTTCCGCGTACACATTTACATTAAACATGCCGTTCTCCGTTAAAGACGTGTATAAATATCCGAAAACGTACACTAATAGATCCCAAAACAATTCAACATGAGCCGTCATCCGGGATGCGTCTCGAAGGTCCCTGAGAAGTATTTTGATACATATATGAACTTCCTCTTGGCTGCCCTAGAGTATTTTCTTCGTCAGTACGTAATTTATAACCTTACTTCACGCCACAAAAAGAGGCTTTTCTCCTTCTTCCTACGCCTAATTCGCCATTTTTTACGGCCTCATTCAACACCTCTGAATATTTTCCTCTCCCACTTTCACCGCTTCGTTCGCCAAAAACTTCTTCTATCCTCCCACCACATTTAATACAACGTCGTAACTTTCTCAATTCTTCTCCACATTCGCATCTCAAAATCGTCCAATCTACCCTCAAACGTTTGCCCCATCAATATCAAGACCAAAATGCTATTTTAAAAGGCTCAACGAGATTCTCTATTTTTTAATACATTTTTACCTAACCGAAACACCACAATTACCATTGTACTCATACTTATAAAAGAATACAAAATGCCACCAGTAGATTATTTCTGTCTTCCAGGAATAGCACAGGAAAGAATGATGGCATTACATCTTCTCGCAAAATTCCCTAATTGCATCTCGCAATTTGGAATGAATTTGGGTTTCCGTTGCAATGTATTATCTAAAACGCACTGCCACATTAGTGGAAGCGACTGATTTACTACCAGCAGATTCCGCGATTATAGGCGTAGGCTAATTTGCCATCCTCATAACTTCCAACAAAACATTTATTGAAGGGTAGGGTAGAGCATCGCGGACGGTAAATAAATTATCTTCCACTCGCCCTAGATTATTTCAATATTTTAACATTTATTGAATCATACTGCATTCTTCTTTGCAATGTTCGGAGTCCAATTAAGCTCAAAATAAACACATAACAATGCACAATGACACCTTTTGTTTTCAAGTAACATTTTTCTGGAAAGTGAAACCTGAAATTCACGGAGGCAAAGCATTCTTCGTAGTATTTCTTGAAAGCCAACCTTGTGCACGTGTCTTGGAAAGTAAACTAAAAAATCAGATAGATTGTTTCTAGGATTGATCTGTTTACAGCAACCCTTTCAGCTGGGCCTTCTAGCCCAAAACTCTCGACTAATTTAAAATTTACGACTTCATTTTTTGGACTCAAAAGTTTTGAGAGAAAAAAAACGCTTTGCTACAGTAAATTCACTTCTCTACGCCTTCGCTTAGTTATTATTCACTAATGTGTCCATTCCTAGTTTTCGGAAGATTTAAAACACTGTTCAAAATCACCGAATCACCAGGAAGTGTCCCACGATTCTAATTTTGACGGATTTTGATAGCGACAGAGACGATAAACTCTTACAATTTTCCACTTAATAATTGTAAGAGTTTCCACTTAATAATTGCTAGGAAAATAGCAAGAGTTTTCGTCTCTATTATTATGGAACAGTTCCACCACATCGCACCTGAATCTTTAATATACATTGGATTTCTATAATTTGTCCGAATGTGATTTCCTTATAAAACGAAAAAACTTTGTAATATTTACACTCCATATTCAACCGTTACGTGGTTTTGCGTGATTTCTAGGGGAAAATGTACACTAATACATTAAAGTTAATGAATTATTTTTTCCTTGACATAACGCTTAAAGGCCAAAATCACGTTCGGACACAATAGTGCGTGTTGAATATAAGAAAGTTCGTTTCGATTCGTAACTGAATTATCCAACACAAATTAAGACATAAGGATATGCAATAATTCATTATCTTCCTGTGCAAGTGAACGCAGTCAACATCTGTACCGTCAAATGTTTCCGGGGGACACAACTGATACATGGACGCCACACGCCGGCATCTAAAAGTGCAGGGGAATTGGGGTACGATGCGGTGGTGGGGGAACGTACCGGAAAAGGGGACAGAGGAGGACGATCATCCACTACATCCTATATGACACGCCCTTAAAAGCGTTCGCGGGGCCGTGTGGTAGTGACTGTTAGGGCACTAGTAATTATTACGGGAGGCGACCGACAGCTGCGGTCATTGTCGCCATTAGGGATAGGTGGGCAATCTACATCTACACGTGTAACTTGCAGGGCCAGGCCAAACCGACGGCAAGCCTAGTGGGCTCCAATGGCGAGGGACGGAGAAAGGGAAAGTATTTAAAGGGGTCGGATTGTGAGTGGGAACCTTTAATTTTCATCCTAGTTCGTATCGTTCCCTAGGAAAAAGGTCTATCTCTATATATTAGTTCGTATATCTTTTCCTCCATTCTTTTACAATTATGGTCCGTGTCGGCAAATGTTAGTTGGTCTATGAATAATCGGTGGAAGTTGGGAACACCATTTATAATATTTTTCAAACTGAGGTCACATCTCTTCCCTAATGGTTCCTAACCGGGGTCAGAGAGATCCAAGAGACAAGGTCATTTTTCCATGTAACTGTAAAACGATTGAGAGTGCACCAATAACAACTTTAGAGGAATTTATAACTAAATCCTTCTCGGTCGAGTTTCCAAACTTGGACGCGTTTGACAGAGGCAGGAGAGTATGGTGTACTAACCGAACCATCGATTTTACCTGTAACAGATCAGGATACCAAAATGTTATTTTAGACTTCCAGAAATTTTCTAGAATCAGAGACTAATTCAAATGTGCTAGCATTTACGTTTTGAGAATAGTGACCCAATGATAATTTCTCCTGGAACTGTCCACGTATAAACGATGCACGAAATCACTGAACGGGGTTGACTTTTATAAAAATCCCCACACCGCATTAGTCAAAGCTAACTTCAACTGGGCTTTCCCTATACCACATCGAGATATTATCATGATGGCATTTTGATAGCGAGACGGTCTTAAAGGCGACATATTACGCCATAAATCAAAGGCAAGGAACCGAATACTACTCCTAACTACATAGATGAAGTCGTTTGGATCTAGAAGAACAAGAATATGTCGGGACAAAGTTTACTTAATGAGTGAAATGCATCCGGTATTGGTATTCTCGCTTGTTACTTAACGGAATTCTTTTGGATCGGAAGACAGCAGTTATCTTTCTACATCTTATGCATTTAATTTCAATTGTTTCCATAGGCTAGCGGAATGCCTAAATACAATATACCGCTGGTTTGACACAGAGACATTAGAACTTTACATAAAGAAGTGTGTTTTGATGAGATTTCGGAAGAGGACTAGTTCTCCTTCGAGCTTTTACTGCATCAAAAATATCGAAATAGCAAGTGCAGACTCGATTAAATGCTTCGGCATCACCCTTACTAACCTCTGTTGGGTGAATATCGAGAAAATTGTGGAAAAGCTAGTTAGAAATTAGGAATAAGAGAGTATTAACACTATTAGAGATTCTAGGTTGGGAGTCACGCACGTAGAGAAAGTTGAATTACAGATTAAATGTACATAATATATTGGAAGCACGTCTCTTTGGCGATGATGCTTAAAGTGTATTATCGGGCGCCTTATCCAAGATTAGGAGATATTATGAAACTAAGAGCAGAGAAATGAAGTGTATGACCGACAAATTTCAGATTTATTCTTCCCACGACGGAGAATGGATCTTAGAAATTGAAAAATATACTATATGCCACATAGGGCCAAAAACAGATATCATCGATAGATTTTAGATGTCATTTTTCCCATGAACGGAAGGGGATCAGAATAACGTTTCCCACCCGCGGTAAGAGGAAGAGGTATCTAGGGTCAAAAGTAGTCTCGTTAGTAATCACCACCTGCCTGCCTAACTCTAGCGGCGCCTTGCAGTGAACTATGTAATACATTTTTTTCAAACTCTAAATAAACAAGAATGGTGCAATCGTTCTAACTTACCATTACTTTATTATTTCTCTTGTTCAGCACAGCAACAGCTCGTCTTGCAAGTGCCGAGAATTATGCTGCACTTACGTAGATACTCTAGGGTATGTGGCTGTTATTAACATTACCATCACTATTTGAAACATTTGGACTTGTGTAGGTAACCAAAATTTAAAAAAAAAACTTAATATTTATGATGCATGGAATTAACGGCCGCAAAGTCAGGTAATATAGGACACCATATAGTCATAAATAAAAACCTTAGTATGAAGCCTAAATTTCAAATCCCAGAAATTCTATTATTCCTTTTACTTGGTAATACACGAAACACACCCTTATCCCACACATTTACTCTATCTTTACCAAGGTTCTCCCCAACTCCGCATCTTCACGCCCACTTTGTAGCCACCCACGTCATAAGGGAAGAATCTGTGATATACATAAAAATATTTCCCGGTCTGAAGGGACGGCCCCTTACGATAAAAGTGAGACCGCAACTAGTGCCGCCGATGCCAAGCATGATTTATCACAGAGGGGGGAGAGGAAGGTAGAGGAAGGAGATTGAGATAGAGGGGGAGGGGGAAAGAAAACACCCGGCCCTGGAATGGGCACCCAGTTTTAGCTCAGGCTTCGACCCCCCACCCTCACCCAACTTTTCACAAGCCTCTTCCTCTCAACTCCTCGGCCATCCGCTGAACCCTTCCCACCCTCACACGAGAGGGTGGGAAGGGTTCAGCGGGAAGGGCGCATACAGCGACGGGGGATGGGGACACGAAGCCGAAAGTGCGGTGCGTATGTTATGAGAGGATGGAAACCTGGGGTGGACGGAAGGAATAAGATGGGTGCGCGGGAGGGACACAGGTTTTCACGGAGATATTAAGGATACAAGCGGTCTCATAATCCACCCTGGCGGAGACCCAAATTACGTAAAGGGGTCTCCACCCAACCCTTTAGCCACTAACTTTGGCGTTGTACCCACAGGAACGAAAAGGGCACATGGAGGGACGCATGAGTTTGTATATGTATATATAATTATATATATAATTATATATATATATATATATATATATATATATATATAATCAACAGTATTTAAATCCTAGGATTGGTTTATCTTTCCATTCTACTGTATTTGAATACAAGACAAGGCATATTCTAGATAGAATAATGTGGTGGTTTCCCGTTGCCTTAAAAATATATATATATATATATATAATATATATATATATATTATATATAATATACATAATATATATATTATATATATATAATATATACAGGCTTGTCTTTTCCTTCTGCCTCTGCGTGCCACGAAACGCACTGTTCCTATCCTTTATGATGTTGTATGATTGCTAACCTACTGTTCTTTCCTCTTGTGTGTTGTCAATTTCTCCTTTAGTGGGTGAAACAGCTCTCTAACGCCACTTCTTGGCCAAAGAATCGGGGAACTTCGTTGATTAAACCCGCAGATCTCATTCTTCTTTTCAGATTCCTGTGTTCGTCCTTTTATGTGTTCCTATCCCTTTTCCTTATATCGATTTCCATGTGAATGGATATTTGTTCGTCGTATGGCGGGATTTCGTGTTTGAATGTATTATAATCTACATATTAAGCAAACGAGGAATCGTAATGTCACCACAGAGATCCACGGGGGTGTAGCAACCAAGTTTCCTGATTCTTAGGGTAATAGATGGCACTAGTGATCTATTTAACCTACTGCTAAAGGTATTGACGAACATACAAGAGGGCTAACAGGGAAAAGTCATACATTGTCATTTAGAGCAAATTGCATTGAAAGACACGCATAGCTATAAGTAGGAGATGAGCATGCATTGGGCAAATGTACGTTCAAACACGAAAACCCGCCAAACCTAGGGTTTCCCTGTTTGACTATACATAATATTTTACCAATATAGCTCTAATAAAAACTGAAGCAAAAATAATTTTAGTTTAGAGAAAGAGAGTTTCAAAAAGGTTTTCCATGAAGTAACGCCATCCACCATCGCATAAAATAAGTTTCATTTTGTTTGATTAAGTTAATTACTTAAATATTTATGTTATAATTTCGCTCGATAAACGTATATACTGTAACAATTTCACAAAATTTCCTCGAATTTTATTATTTCAATAACCTTTTATGATGCACTTAGATACTCGACTGGCATGTGAAATCGATTAATGCCGATTTTTCATTCGTGCCATTTATTTCGGCGACGAATCTCTTCTACAAGTATTTCTTTGCAAAATGAAAATATTATATAGGTTCAAAGGAAGTAGATGACAGTTTAAACAAGAGGTATTTCACTCTACACACTGCCGTTTTTTGTGGAAACGAAGCAAAGTCCACATTATTTGAATCTTTAACCAAAGAAAACTACTGAAGACATATCTCGCAAATGGGATGAGTTTGTAGTAGAAAAATCAACTTTTACCGGAAATAAACACTGTGACCCATAAATAAATCCGTGAACATGAATATCAACTAGCCGAAAAATTAAATAAGGCATTTCATAAGCATGACATGATGTAACGATCGTATACTGCAATTTGTTACAGAAAACATACCACTCACCAAATCTTGTGAATGCTCTTTAATGGCCGTTGTATTTCACGACCACTCATCTCTCTAATCTCGATTGGAGATTGCCTGGACTGAGAAAATATACGGTTTTTACGTGAGAAAAAGCATCACCATGCACGGGCTTCCATCGTTTGGCCTCTGAAATCCACTTTTAATCAACTAATTTCCGAGTGGCTTCAGTTCCATCGTTCAAAATCACACGAAAGCGCCCCAGTCGACGACAGGCTGGTGGCCGTAGAGGACGGATGTTTTATGCTGTCTTGGGTTATATTTTAGGGAAGTTTCTTTCACTCCTCCCGTCACCATTCAACAAAAACCTTATGCTAACACTCTTTTGGAATATTCAATAACAGAAACACCATCGTTTAAACAGGTAAATGCTATTTTACTTGTAAGGTTATTATTATTTTTGTATTTCTAAGATCTTGGAGAGCCAATTTTTTAAGCCAGGATTTAAAACAAGTGCGACTTACGGGATCTTCGCGGTCAAGGCGAATGTTATTTACGCTCTGAAATTGTTGCAATGAAATTCACGGATGACTCCGTCAAACGTTACCGATTAGTGTTTCACTAGAGTTCTTTTTTTTGAGAATATTTATTTTTCATGAAACTATGCCAAGCCATCTCAATTAATATCCCGGACCTTTCTCCTGATCAAGTACAGTGAAGTCTCAACTTTTCTAGTTTTGATTCAACGAGGTTTCTTATTATCGGAGGTCCACATACAGGTCCAGAGGACCGGAGGTCCACCTGTATACCTATTCATATTTAGAGTATGCATTCCTTTTTAGTACAAGTAGTAGAACTAGTCGTAATTTAATTTTCAGACATTTTGACACCCCCCGCCACACACCCTAGCTGCAGCTTTCGGGGTATTCTGTCGATGAAAATGATGACTGAATTGATAGATTAATGTTTTGTGAAATATTAATTGCTTGCCTCAGTGCCCACATTTCTTCATGTAAGTGCAAACGCCGGGAATTTTAACGAAATTTAAAGAATATTTAATCGAACATAAGTACGTACATCTTCGGAAAAGCGTTTGATGGAGTAAATTGGGAAAAATTAATGCGTGTATTGCAGAAAATAGGAATGGATTGGAGGGACAGGAGACTGATCCGCAACCTGTACATGTCTCAGACTGCTCACGTGCGAGTGGGGAACGGTGAGTCCGGATGGGCATTGTTAGGAAGAGGTGTAAGGCAGGGTTGCCTATTGTCACCGGTGCTGTTCAACGTATATGTGGAGGAAATGATTAAAGAGGCATGGGAAGAACTGGAGGTAGGTATGAAAGTCGGAGGGGAATTCGTAAAATCGGTTAGGTTTGCTGATGACCAAGCATTAGTTGCTCAATCAGCCAAGGGGTTGCAAGCATTGCTGAGTGAATTGGAGGCTTTCTGAAGGAGGAGGGAGTTGATGACGGGGACGTTGAGTAGGGATGTTGAGACAAGACTCGTAAAAACTCTGATATGGAGCGTAGCTATGTACGGCGCGGAAACGTGGTCACTGAAGCAGGAGGATAGACGTAGATTGGAGGCTTTAGAAATGTGAGTGTGGAGAAGAATGGAGAAGGTGAAATGGACCGAGAGGAAAACAAATGAGGAAGTACTGGAGATGGTGGGTGAGGAGAGGGGTTTGTTGAGAGAAATCCTATGGAGGCAGGAAAAATGGATGAAAGGCGTATTGAGCGGTAGTGGAATATTGAAGAAGGTAATAGAGGGGAGAATGTTGGGCAAGCGAGGAAAGGGCAGGAACAGGATAGGGATGTTGGACGGGATGAAGGGAGGAAAGAAGTACACAGAGATGAAGAGGGACCTGATGTAGATTAGGTTGTTGGATTGGGTTTTGTTTGGAGGTACAAAATGTTTATTTGATAGTTGTCTCCGTCCAAAAACCTACCTTAACCGGTAGAGTACCTAATAATAATAAGTACGTACATATTTGAAGGTCTACCGTAGCGCAAATAAGCCGGCTTAACTCTCAGAAAACATCAACATCTACAAAATACGTGCACCGCGAGCCTCCCAAAGAAGGGATTAGACCACCAGCCACGAGAAAGGAGAAGCCTGCAAAAGGGACATTTTTTTATCACGTCAGTTTTCCTCCTGTTTGCGCAGTGACTGCAAATGAAGCGTAGGGGGAAGGAATCCTTGAGTCTACATACTCAATAGTTAACCTCCTATAATTATTTTACATCATTTTCTTACCTGCCGATGGACTGCGGAGTCTGAATCATTTTTTTTCTATAAGTTGCAATCAAAATATAATGATTAAAAGTTTTGGAACGTATGCAAATGGAAGGACAGATGTTGTGGAACTGGTTGGTCAATGAATACTTTGATGATAGGCAAGAATGAAAGACATGCGGTACTCTAGTTTGGTGAAAAGCGTTGAAAAAATGATAAGAATTGAGTCAATAAATTGATATTTGTTAGAAGAATTAATAGTTTGAGAGGATGGAAAAGACAGAAAATCATTAGCGAATGCTTTCGAAGTGGCTCTTAAGATTAGCAATATTATAAGTTTCCGGAGGAACAAAAGTTCATGTAAAAAACAATGGATGGGAAGCAAAAGAAGTATGCATGAATTTGAATTTTGCTACACCGAAAAAGAAGGGTGTGAAGAGTACATTCGCAAATACTTGTTATAATCAAATGATCACACGGTGATCACAACTACCAAAATTTAAGATTCAACCAATATCTTCGTCCCTTTTATCAACAAATTGCGAAGAGTATAATACATCATCGGGTCCCACGTCACTGGAGAACAACCTATCCGACTCATTTAGATTTTTCGATCACATCATGTTCATCCTTTTATAACGTTTTTTTTAAGACAAAAACAGCGTGAAGAATGGGTATACCCCAAGATACGAAAGGAGAAAGGGAGAAATAAAAATAATTTTCCCTGCTGAGGTTTCATCCTTAAGCCTTACGCATCGACGATTCCCATGCAGTGGTCCCTTCGCAAATGCAATTAAGCGCATGCATGCAGTCCGCGTAATGGGATTACGGCGGAGCCTCCGGGCGCGAGATGGAACACGTTTAAGCCGACGAGCGCCCGACACGACCTGCATTTCGTTTGCACGACGCGAGAGTTTGGAAAGGGGGACGCGCACGACGTGACGAGTGCACGCAACGGCCGCGCTCGCGTCGAATCCAAACGAGTGCCGGCGAGGGGTAACTGGATTCCCCGCCGAGAGCCCTTCGACTCACTTCTTTTCAGAGAGAGAGATTTGCGCAATCAAATCACAATGCAGATGCTAAATAGGATGGGGGAAATTAATCTTCACCGGGGAAATATTAAAAGGCTTGAGTGCAACCCCATTTCTGCTTCAGTTCCCATGATTCTTTCGGCCGTATTCACACTGCTGTAAATTGAGTTAAGCGATATCTATTATAGGAAACGTTTCCTGTCCATCCCACAGATGATTCATGCGTTACATATGATAAAATAATGTACAGAAAAACATTCATGAAATCAGAGGATTGTTGGGAAAAATCCCAAAAGGGAAGGAAAAAATGGATGCAGAGTAAACCAAAATGGTTGGCGATAGCATGTTGAATTCTATACTATGGGGGATAACGTCAGGCAGGAGAGGCAGGGGAATTAAAATGATAGTAATGTTGGATAGAATGAAGTAAGTATGTGGAATAGAGTTAATTGCATTATGGGGTATTAGGTTGTGCCTTGTGGGCGAGGCTGAGAAATTTAGGAAATTTAAAAAATACTATATGCTTGTGCTCCAAATCAAACTATCCAATAATTGGTACAAATCGGTTATCAACATTTGGTAGGCTACCGTTTCGGTAAAGTTGGTCGGTAAAGAGAGTTAAAGTTTATATGTGTGTGACTGTAAGAAGGGTTGACTCGGGTAAGAAACGATACCGAAGTACTGGCCGTGTACTGGCATATTTTTATATCAAAAAACTAAAAAACTTTGGATGAACCGTTGAACATAATAACATCCATTCAAAAGTGTCATCAAACCCCATAACGGGCGACTTTAAATTTACAGAGGTTTAGGATAATTTTATTATTTTTTTTCAAACATTTTGCGTGCATGAATGATCTGAAGTTGAGCAGTTGTCAAAAAACCACAGGTAACCTTGTCGCGCGTTTTAGGTGCGCAGGTTATCACGAATATTGGATTTTTTGAGGTGGATCGTACGTGAAGTGAAGTATTACAGAATATTCATTTACATTATTGTAAAACATTGCGCTTCTGTATGCATATACAGTGCATATCAACATTAACTTTTTTCAATATATTTTGGCATCGGGATCGACATTCTTTGAATGCACAATCTGAAACGCAACATTAAATTACGGACGTTTAAGCCTAAATCTTTGACATATTTTTTTTATGTGACAGTTATGCTGGGATAATCTCTTAACCATCAACACTTTGTCAAAATGTCAAACATGAAAAGCTGAGGGCTTACTGCTAGAACCAGTACCCAGTCATATACTGTTATTGCTTGGGCATATTTGAGGAAATTACGGAGCGTTGTTGTTTGTACAATTCGGCCACGACCAACGTGAACAACCCATTTAATCAAGATTGAACCCTGAACGTAGTTCTCTCAGTTTGTTGACGGTTTCAAGGGTTTTAAAATAAATAGAATATTATTATGTGTCACCATATCGGTGAAGACCTTTAAACATCATTTTCCGTAAACGGCGTACATTCCATTTTTAACTTCAACGATATTTTAACGACTTCTTCGCTTATGAAGAGGGAAAACTGCGCTAGAATATTAGTATTACAGTTTATTATCCTGAATATATTCTGAAATCTAACACACATTTCAATTATGAATATAATTTATAATAATTTTTGTGGTTGACACCAAATTTAGAGGGTACCACCTGACTTCGTCATTATGAAAACAGCTTAACATCAACTTATGTCACATAAAATAAAATCACCTTAATCGTTACTTAATACAATATACGTCTATGGATTGAGTGGTTCCAGTTTTTAGAGAACAGCATCACATTTATTATTTTCCAAAAACAATAAATAGGATTAATAACCCATTTAAGTTTTTCCTTTTAAATAACCCTGTTGATTCGAGCAAAGGCATTTGTTTTCAGAGTTTGTAGATAGCTGGCACCACACCCATTTCCATATCATGTTTGTCTCTAGCGAACATATTTGGTTTCCCATCATGTACGTGCTATGTATTCATGAATGGCGGATAACAGGCTAAGCACGACGGACATTGATTGATGTTCCACGAAAAGACAACTTATGACGCCGTCAACAGTGAAAAAACAAAGTACGAAGAGCAAAGATTTCAACGAGTCATTTCTATCAGAGAGGGGTACCGAGTGGTCGTGAAATGAGAATTATTAATGGCTTTAAAAGTTCAAGACTGCCTTCCACACCAAATAAAACATTTTTCCAACTTATCTTGGCAAGAATAGAAACCCACATTTCCATCGAGAGCAATCGTCAATCATTAATAATTAATGTGAACGATATAAATAATATTTTTCCTCATAATGGCAGATGCGAGGATTTCACAACACTTACCGAAGTGAAATATATGTTATTAATCATGACTTCAATGAAAAAGAAAGGATGCATGCCGACAGAATTGTTTAAAAAAGTAAGTATTATGTGTTTAGTGCCTTCACTTCGCAAAGAAAGACAAGAAATGACGGACGACCCACATTTCAAGGCAATGGACTTGACACAATCATTTGACTGACGAAAATTTTCAATGCATGAGTCGGCATCTTACTAACATGATAACGATATCATTAACACCACACCAACCACTCCAGAGAACTTTGGAACTATCACATGCTAGCAGATACATTTTCAATACGCCGAAGTAATAACATGAAACGGAAACAAAAGAAGTCAATCCCTTACTTCCTTCCTGGCGGATAATAAGACGCACATTATCGAAGACGACGAAAGATGACCAATGAAGACTGACAGATGAAATTCTCACCTCGGTTTAGCCTTTATCTGGTAGCGGCCAGCGCCACATAAGACATCGTCAAACCCTCATGACTTGGAAAACACCACAGCAACAAGTGAGTGCCTGGGATGTCCTTTTGAATATAATATATTAAGACGGTGATGGACGCTGACGTCCACTGAAAGAAGTGACAAGAAAATTGTGAGTAACCTAAATTCACTATGCCACGGTTTCCCAGAAAACCTCAAGTTATTTCCGTTCCATAGTGTCGCAAACTCAATAACTAATCAATCCCAAGAGTAAGTGACCTTCGCATATGGGCTTGACGTGAAAGTCAATCACTCGTGGTAGAAAGGATCATATCTTCCCCTTGCCAAAAAACAGTGTGGTGAATTTACATAAAAAAGAAAACGATTCTTGGGATTTAGATAGGGTTGTCCAAAGGCACTACGAGGGAATTGAACCAGCGACATTCAGCTCACCAGGCTTCCGCTCCGTCCATTGGATAGTCTTACAACCTTAAATTAGACACATTAGCAAACAGCTGGGTTACGGTAGTCCAGGGGGTGGAGCGTTGGACTACTGACCGGAGGGTCCGGGTTCGAATCCCGGGCAAGGCACTCTGGGCACCTGCAGCTAGTTAATTTTTCGGATACCAGATATTCCTGGGAAACCATAACCATAACAGGGAAAGGAACTGGCCCCCGTACTATGTGTTGAATATTCACACGTCGTCGGGCTTAGTACTGGGTGAACTCTACCATCACCGACCTTCGGGTTGATTCCTGTGATTATGGTTTTTTTAGTAGACAACTTTAATTAGACATTTAATTAATTAATCTAATGAGACACCTTAAGGTACTCAACTCTAACCAATTGGAAACGGCGGCTAGGTCTTTGGCTCATAAGGAAGCTACGGAATCTATTCACATCCTCGTATTTTACCGGCGGGATTATTATAACTTGGTAGTGGATCGTTTTAAGTAGGCTTTGGACGAGCTGAGCGGATGGACACACGAAACACCGCTATATTTCTTATCCTCGTGTAAAAACCACGGCATGAAAACCTATATTAAAATAAATATTTCTATAATTCCTCATCCATTCATTCCCTCCAAATATTTTTCCTTTATTCGTATTCCAATCCCTGCCTTGCCTGCCAAATGTTACCCAATTAATCTTCAACCTTTCATTGCAAGTCAAACGTTTCTATATCCACCTTTCTTTTTTTCCTTTGAATTTCTCCCAACAATCCTCTATCCTACCCCACCAGGCCTAGTACTTCTGTGTTTGTTTTCCTTTACGTCCATTTTTACCTTCAACTTCCTCTCCATACTAAAATTTCTAAATCCTCTGGATCTAAAAAACACTACAAAGGATGGTGAACTGTTCCAGCTACTGTTATTTTTTTGCCTTCCCATTTTAGCGTTAAACTTTACCACCCACTTCCTCGAAAACCTCATAAACTTTGTTTAGTTTACTTGGGTTCTCATCCGCGGACGCAATGACGAAGTGAAATTTCATAAGTTGGCCGCGAGCTAAACAAATGATTAATCATCACTTAAATTATTTAGGAGCGGTCAGCGTACTGAAACGAAGCCAGGGTGCAAATCCCCCCCCCGCCCCCACAACCGGAAGTAACCAAAAACTTTGTATCGCATCATTTCGCAATCATTTCGCCCAGAATAGGCATACGGGGAGGATGGAGGGGATGTATGGTAGGAAGGGTGCTCATGCGCTCGTCGCTCCTACAGCGCCATCTTTGCGAGGGGAAATAATACACGGTGCCACTGGAGAAGCTTAAGAGGATTAAATGTGGGCATTAAAGTTAAGGGGATTCCAGTGGGTGTCATTTTTCTTGGGGGAAAGAATTCGAGACAAGCGATGGGGAGGTGGAGGAGGCACTTAGAAGACCCGGAAACACGTGTGAGCATCTGAATCGAAATTTTCCATCTATTTATATCGATACATCAGGATCATTCCAATATGATAGCTGTGCATATGTCGACACTATTGGTTTAAATTTTTGGGTCCTTGGCGTAACTTTATTCTAAACGCCACTGAATCGACAATTTCGAATCAACCCATAATACCTCGAACTGTCATGTCCATATTCTTCCGATAAAATCCAAAATGGTATTTATAGTATGTTCAAACACATTGTGCTACCTCCAGGGTTCACCAACTATCATTGAAAATTTTCGGCCCGTTTGTCCCACGCACACCTTTGCAATGACTGAATCTTCACTTCTGTGCTCCACATTCGAGGTTTAATTATAATCAACCTACATTTCGTCGTACAACGTCTATGTATAACTCTGACTATGCAAATATTTAAAAAAAAACTATTAAATCAAATAAATATTTATTAAAATTATTCCACCTATATAAGTAAAATTTATACGGTTTAAAAATCCGCAACTCTTACCTAAATTAAGGCAACCCTCAATTCTGTTGTAGCGTTTAAAGTAACTAAAAAATGCGAAACCGAGAAGTGTAATAAAATAGAGAACGAGACATGCATCGAAACTTAAAATCTATTCATTTCCAACACCCTCATAACTTAAAGCGCAATGAGAAGAAAGATTTGATAAATGTGACGGAAGAAGATCAATTTATGTATTAAAAATACATAATAAGATCGACAAAATCAACGAACTTCTCACCCCATTTTTTTACAACTTACCCTCCGTTTTGTACCTCATTTTGTATCCTCACCATCTTAAAAAAAATACTTTCAACCCTCTCACATGTCCCCTAATCCTATATAACGATGGAAACAATTTTTTCTACACAACAACTGAAAATGGCATGCTATATCGAGACCGGATTTTTAAATGAAACAATGTATTAGTGACAATGGATACATTTCCATTAACATCTAGTTTCCGATAATTCCGACTGATATTTAACCAGTTGTAATACGAGTACTCATATATCAAATTTCTAGATGACTAACCAAATGTCTGTATACTAGAGTATGATCATTTTATAGCTATGATCCGCAGCGCAGTTGCATCAAGTAATACAACATGTTAATTTTTTTATAAACGGAAAATAGATTTGATTTATGATACTTTTCGCAAAACATATCGAAATGATTGATCATTCTAGCACGGGAATCAGATTTAGCTCTACTGAAATGGCGGAACTCCCGGGGGAAAAAAACGACCACGAAAAATCCACAAAACAAAAGACACCAAAATAAGTCCACATCACTCTGTGGATTGAACAACGGCAGTCCTTCACGGCCAACACTCTGCACGCGTATTTTGACGAGATACAAACACTGAAAAGTTGTAAAGGGGGAAATATTTATCTACACATCTTAACCCAACAAGACTCGGACCCACGGAAAAAGAAGGGCCGAAGTGGAACGGACGGTGTAGAGCTAAATTTCATTTTCATTTGAAGACCCTTCAACTGCTTCCAAAAACATTCGCAATAGGAGTTGGGGAAGGGGAGGGGGAAGGCAAACAACTCGAGGATCGCACGAACATAATGGTCTCGCTAAATGGAGCAACTGCCTTCGTCACCGCGAAAGAGAACTCGAGCCACGCCAGCGGGCCCTTGACCTTCAAGATTGACGTGCCCCGTGGCCATATTTCTTCATCGGTCCTTCAATCACAATTTCCGCTCACCTTGGCTGAAGTGCGTCAACAAAGGTTAACCGTCGGACGCAGCTGAGTGAAACTGAAAGCAATGCGTGCAAAAATATCAGCTTTTGTTTACGGAGAAACCACTCGGGACTCGGGCACTAGCAGGACGCGCCCTCCTCTTAAACGGCATCGTCCACTGATTGAAACATTTCGGAGGAATGGCGGAGCCACGTGAATGTCATGGATAATAATAATGAATTATTCAAATGATAATTGCCATAAATTCCGAAAGAATGAGACTACAATTCGTTCACTTTGACTAATCCCAGAAGACGAGGTTGCCAATGAAGCATCCCGAATAACGAAACATGGGTAATGCAAATGTTTTACACCGACTCCGATTTTTGGGCGACGGGCCCAGATCCCTGATTCCATTTAGATATCTTCCTAAAACAATAACTGTAACCAACAGAGAATATTCGTTGGCAAAATGCTGTTGGTGAGTAACGAATATTCATTCGTGACCCACTGGAACGACCTCGAGTTGAACATTACCGTGGTTACTGTAACAATCGCACTTAAAAACAACTGCATAAAATACTGTTGCCTTTTACTTTGAGAAAAAAACATCCGCCCAATGATTTAATGCGCACGGTCGAAGCAATTCACCCAGCCACCGTACTAAATTAACGATTTACCTCCGGACTCAGTCAATGAAAAATCTTGATTCTCAGTTCATTTCTTTTGAGAACAACGAACGTTTAAATGCACAGGCATCCTCATCAGGTGATGAGATGATGTCTTAGGTCGTGCGTTGAGGCAGCATGGTTGAAGGTAGCGGCACCTTTGACCCACCTGCAGAAGTTTTCCGTAGAGCACAAAAATCAGGATTTTCTCAGCTCAGCTTACATGTACACTTACCTAGAAAGAGAAGCAAAAAAAGTAAATCAAAATTCTAAGATAAAAAATCTTAGTTATTGATTTTCACAAAACAACTCTGTTATTAACTGCTCAATTATCAATCATATATCTATGAAAACCATGTTTCCTTGAGGTCAACAAAACATTTTTGACACATTGATTATATTCTGCCAAAGGATATGACTCTCCCCGCATACCGTCTTAGGCATCCCATTACCACTCAATATGTCCCGCATCCAACTTATTTTTCAACTCATATTTCTCAAAACCTCTCTTATCCAATGGTTGATCAGACCTTCCTTTGTTTTCCAATCCTAAAAAAGTATTTCCTTCATTCTTCTCGATACCTAAAATTCTCCAGTTTTCTCCATCTCCATATGCTTATACCCTCTAGTAGACGACCAAGTTACAGAACCATAACATAAATTATAGTTCTCCCATTTGGTTTAATTTTTACTGATAATTTTTTTAAGTGTTTAAATTTTAAGAGGAAGTATAAGCATTAGCAGAGCTTTCGACTCCTCCACTCAGCGTTTCTAAGAGTAAAGTATCTGTAACAGTAGTACTGTATCTTCTGAGGAAGATGGAGCTAAATTCCGTGGAAATTATTAAGAAATAACGGGCGAGTTTTCTTTTAATGTGTTATTATATTGTTTGTTGCTGTCCAATTTTTTTAGCTGTTGCTTGAAAGAATTCACTGCCAGGATTTTGCTACCGGATAGCATCATCCATTAATACGACACCATCGTCTACGACCAAACCACGGACCCCTTTTGAACTTGATCGCTGGAAACTCGGAGCTGTCTGCTCCACCACTAATCGTGAAGGAGTCACACCAAAATAGCCCAGAAACTGTTCCCTTTTCCAATTCCCCAACCTAATTAACCCCACAATCCAGTCGCACTACTTGCGGAGGGAACGCGGGCGGGGCGCGTTTATCGCAACATCTTGAGCGAGTCGAGAGGTGTAGACGTGGATGAATCGCATTCCCCACTCGCATGCAAAAATAAAAAATAAAAATAAGCGAGAGGAGTCCCGGCCAGAAGCGGCCGAGGAGGCAATTCCCTCCAAAACGCCCCGAAGAAGCGCCGCGCTGAATATTCAAGCCCAACCCCACCCCCGGCCAGCGTAGGAGAACGGGGGATATAAATAAATTTCGAATGCGGAGAAATAAATGCGGAGCGGGCAGGGTTAATAAAAAGACATTTGATAAAAATGAAAGGCAAAAAGGTGGTTGGAGGAAGGAGAAAGGAGAGTGAGGGGGAAGGGGTCGAATCCCCCCGCGCGCCACCTCCTTGGGGAAAGGAAAGAGAGAGTGAAAGGCGTTACGGAAAGGAGTGTGTGTAAGGGTTATGTACGGGGGAGGATGAAAGGGGGCGGGGAGAAAGGAAGTGAGATGACATCGGGAGGTGGAAGGGGGGGGAGAAAGACAGAGGGGGGAGTGAAGGGAGGAAGACGAAGGAAGCCGACGTAATATCGACCCACGGTTGTCGCGTATACGCTAAATAGGAGGTTCCATCGGAAATCGATGCGTGGGGACCGGAATCGATGTTCTCTTCACGCTACTTGGTTTCAACGCGACGACGACGCACTGGTGGGTGAGGGGGGAGCGGGGTGGGAGTGAGGACGTTGAAGGAGCATGGGGGGAGTGACGAGTTTAGGAGGAAGTGAAGAGAAGAGAGATGTTAGCGAGAGAAAGAAAGGAAAGAGAAAAGGAGAGAGCAAGGAAAAAGCCCACTAGGCACAAAGATAGCATCTTCAGCTGCGACGCGAATATCTCAGAGCCTGCAGAACGGCTATCAGTTCATTTTTTGGCCAAATTGAGTTGTTGCTGCATTTTCCATACTCACTTCATCCATATTTTTTTCCATTTATTACAACGAAATATTTGACACAACAAATCTATTATAATCGTACATAACTATGCCAACACTATAAAAACGATCGCAAAAGAAGAACATGAATGGAAAACAATTAAGTGGTAAGCCACCAAATAGGGTAGGACATGATTTGGTGGGCATCACGATTTTTTGTGACACAAGAAAAAAATGCAATATAAACCCATTATTACTCAAAACTTTCGACTACTGAACTTCAAAATTTAAAATTATTTCGGGTTCAATATCAACATGACTTCGGTTACTCTTTACAAATATATTGATAAATAGTTCATCTCTGAGTTAAATGCCGCCATAGATGTGCGGAAAAGCAAGACAAATGAGTTTTTTTAAGGTCCTTATACTTCCCCGGTGAATTTGCCACTGTGTGAGGGAAGAACGGCTGAGGAAATTGCACAGATTTTGGGAAGTGAATAAAGGGGAGATTATGGGATAATGAGATGCTGAAGGTATTAAAAGAGGGGTTAATGTCATAGTAGCGAGTTAGATAGACGAGGTGTAAGGGGAAAAGATTTTCTTGACAAGAGGGAAAAATGCGTTACTTAGTCGGTGGTAGTATGTGTTAAGAGTTGAAGAAACACTTTGTATAATTCACAACGTCTTATACCGCAAAGTCACAGCGCTAAAAAGTGATAGAAGACCAAGACGCCCTAAAACAGTTGCAAGACCATTCGCGACCATTATTATTTCAGTACAGCATTAACATCAGCAGTATCATTATTCCAGATAATGACCACACGAAATAAAGGAATTAAATGTGGATTTGGCATGATTACTTCAAAAAATACGAGACTATGTATTATTACATTTTATGCGAATACACTCGCATATCACATAATACGCGTGCATTTACTATAAAAATAGAATTCATGATTCACATTTATTTCTGATACTTCCGAAAATTCAACTTCTTATGCAATACATTAATATTTTTAAGATGCTACTCATTTCGTTCTGAAACCTTTTGGTCAAAATAATAAGTCTAAATAATGAAAAATAATATGATTAAATATTCGAAAATAAGAATATAAGTGGATACTTTAAAAGTAGAATAGTTTTATGGCTCTAAAGCGTAGAAACAGCTGGTACCCAAACGTTCCTCAAATGCAGAAATAATGCATTTGAGCTGCTTAAGGATACTCAATGGTAGCGAAAAGAATTTAGGCCGAAAATAAATTTCTCAAGTGTCTCGAAAACATTCGTAGAGAATGAAATGTAGATTAAATTTCTCGCTAAACCCGACAGTGAAAAGAGTGAACTCCAGCGACGGTTACGGGAACTGAAAAGATTGACCGCTCAAAAATTAAAGCAGAAAAAAAAATTGAAATTTCAAGCACTAGCCCCGCGATGACGTCCATAATTTTTGAAGTAATTTTCTCTCCCCAATATTGAATCATAACTCCTCGAGTGAAACTAAAAACAAAGGGACCATTTCCCGACGATACAAATTCAATCGCTGCTACCCAAACGAATGTTCGCCGATGTTGGGCACGCTAAAGGACGAGGGAAAAAAAGCTCGTCAAGAGTTAGTATTTTTTCCATTCGCAACGTACGTTGTCAAGACTCGCACTCTACGGGATAACGAGCAAACAAACTCGAATAACTCCATCCCGCTTTGACGAAAGGTTGTAGACAACTCACGGCCCAGAGTCTTTACACCTTCTTCCTAACCTTCCTTCCATCCCCTTCGGCTACCGATGC
Source organism: Hetaerina titia (assembly GCA_037158775.1). Lineage (NCBI taxonomy): Eukaryota > Metazoa > Arthropoda > Insecta > Odonata > Calopterygidae > Hetaerina > Hetaerina titia. The sequence continues at coordinate 78,627,489 of CM073771.1, read as the reverse complement.
ACCCTCTTCTCTGCTGGAGTAAGAAAGCAATCAAGGGGAAAAAACGTTTCCCGTTATTCGCCTCCCGGAGACTCGCCTCGATCCAATGGAGTTATGCCATAGTGGAGCGAAAAGACAATACAGACAGAGAGATAAGAAGAAGAAAAACCTACATAATACTCCGCAAGCCGCCGCAAGGGCGTGTGGCGGGGGTTGTTAGGTCACCAAACGTAAGAGAGAACAAAACCACATACAAAATCAACACATCCGTGAAAACCTACACCCACAGTGGCGTATACATTCATGCAAAAACCCTTGTAACTTATACGCATGCAAATACATGCATGTATACTATTACCTAACAAACACATCCACCTAAAAATGTAGTAAAGATGTATCCAAAAACGTGTAAGTTAGAATTTGAAAAGTAAGAAGGCGAAATTTCACTACCACATGGACATGCAATATACAATGATCTCCGCCCCCAAGGAAACAGGTAGGGAACACAACGCTGCAGACAGTGGGAGGTCCCCCACACAGAAAGAGACGAGGGATTGAAGGTTAAACAAAAAAAGCAGAGCAAGCAATTATATACATGTTTCGTTTAAACGCATGTCAGTACATATTTTTGAAACGGAAGTATTGCTAATATAAAAATTACTTTTTTCTGGCCCCCAAAGGTTACGAGAATGATAAGAGACAAAAATAATTGTCGATGGATTTCAGCGAAGACGCCTTTGAAAATCATTTGAAAGACGTGGCGTCGACATTGCGTTCATGTCAAGAAGCGGAAGACGTAGGCTAAACTAAAATTATTCATTACGGTACATGCACGATTGATTCTTGGTACGAATTTGGAGTTTCTTCGACAATTTTGGTATTACAATTGGAGATTGACTATGTGACGCTCAGGGGACACAAATACTTCTTTTCACAGAAAGTATGTGCGTCAGAGTGGAATGTATTCTATATTCCTAAAAGTTAGACTTGCGTTTCTATTGATTTTACATATGTATGACTTTAACTATCTTTCTAAAAGATAATTAATAAATACGCTTGAATTTTCGTATTATGAAACTTGAGTCACAATTGCTATGGAAGTTTCGGGAAGAGAGAATCAATTTATGCTACAAATCAATGGCTTATTTATTATTATATCATTATAATTTGGAGCGTATTTTACTTTAGTCCTTAAAGGTATCTTTTTTTATTTAGCCATAAAAAAATACGCACTCATTTTTGAGTAGCTACATAAACGACAGATCGATTCAACTTTTATTTCCCCTTTTTCCTAACCCTTTAAACACCCTTACACGTACAAGTATTCGACACCATACCCTTCCCACCTGGTGCGTGCATCCCCTGCCACACACCATCGGTGTATCGCGGTGGTATTCATGTAGAATTAGAACTTTAAACTGATAATTAACATTGCCATTCAAAATTTGAGTAAAGACAACAACTGCTTTCTGCACGGCGAGAAATTTGGTAATATTCTAATTGTTAACACATTAACCTCCTGAAGTAACGTGGGAAGGCGAGTACATTTTTTCACAAAAATCAAAACATAGCTTTAATATTTGATAAACTATTGTTTAAAAAATTATGATTTCCTTCGTGTATTCAATAAATTACTAAAATGAAGATACCAGCATCGTCTACAGGAGTCTATATTCAACATACTTTTTGCATGACAAATTACAGAACAATTAGTGCGGAGTGATTAATACTTCAAATGGATAAATCTAAATTCAGACTTATTTGGTGAAATTTTCGCATCCACCATGGTTATTCGACTCGGGGACAGGACCGCCTGAACGAATTTATTGCCACAGTGAGCCGGCTGGAAAACAACCGGTGTGTCATCTGTTGCACGCGTGCTATAAGCCAACATACCCTCCAACTCAGGGCATCTCTTCCGTCCACGCCCAGAAAACGATCGGCCGGGATTATAACAAGGGGGACACCGAGCCTGCTGTAAGGGATGCGTCCACTCAAGTACCACGCAGTATTTCTTCGCAAACTAACCCTAAGCCATAAAGATGTAATTTTCGACTGTTCAAAATTTACTTACTGTTGCATGACCTGCCACACTTCAACGCAGAAAAAGATATCGCTACGATGTCGACAGATACTGGGGGAAGCTGCACATTTCATGAACACAAATGAGAATAACGGAAATGTTTAACACTACTGGATACCCTGGGTTGAGATCAAGTGGATGCATGAAGATGAAATAAATGCGTCTAACGACTAGATTAATACAAATCTTACGATTTTAACGTTAAAACCAAGAGAAAAAATCATTTTATATCGCCGCAATACCTGGGTTCATTCGACCAGTAGTAGGAAAATGTAGGGAGAAAGCGAGGGAGAAATGACAATAGGTGGAGACCTCAGACGGAGTACTGGAAAATGTTACGATTAAAAAGCGAGCGAAACGCGGATTTTGTGTAACTAGGATGTGAATCCCTATTACAAAAAGAGACGGTGAGACCAAAACTACAAGAAAGGTACAGGAAACCCGATTTCACTCATGACATCGATAAAATCACTGAGGGTATTCATCATATCGGTAAATTGGACCATTCGAATAAGAAAAGTGAGCACCAATTGATTTAGAAACTCTTCAGTTCCTCGCCCAATTCACAATCACAACAAAAACAAAATTTAACAATCAAAATACAAGGGGCGATGACCCTAGCTGCGAACCAAAATCATCGAAGACTGATTCAATACGTTCCTGAATGTTGGTGACCTAACAAACTGCTTAACTCCACCTGGGAGACTTGCGGGTCACGGCATAGATGTAGAAAAGACCTCGAAAATAGGTTAGAGCAAATTTCCTGACGGACGAATATTCGAACTCCCCAAAAATTAAATAATGCCCAACGTAAATGACAAAAAAACCTTAATGACTGCTGACGTAACACCCCTTGCCCCATGTCTCAACGCGGCTCGTAGGTGTCAAATGTAGGTTGATATGCATGAAAATACAAATCTGATTGTTTTACACCTATCAAAAGTAAGTGTACCCTCAAATATGAAAAAGAAAATAGTCAAGTCTTAATATCACAATGAAATGGTTACTATGTGACACATTTCCACTTTCAAAGAATTTATCGTAACTATTTTCTAATTTCAAGGGCTCTGTAATAATCTCTACATTAATTTTCTCCATTTTGCTGTACCGATGTTTAATCTTCCTTGATGACAGTTGTCGTTTTCTGCAGTTGTGCAAATCTGGTATGCGGCTAATCTGTAATCGCTGATGGATAGTTCGGCATGAACCTCCCATCTGTGCACGTCTCGTATTAATGCCGAGTCACTGATGGTTAGGCCTATATTTGAGCAGCCCTATGTCGTACTAAATGTGTACGGTTGCCCCGGTTCGTTTAAAATATTCAGATCTTCGGATGCTACTAAGTCTTCCAATGCCCTGCCTCGGTCATTGGTTTCCTCACTGAACCATATTCCTTTGCGTTGCGAGTCTATTGCGACTTGTATCCTGTTATTTTTTAATTTCTGTATAAAGCTTTCTTATGTAAAGAACTCTTCAATGTCCTCCGATGGTGGTATCAGGAAATCAGTATCAGTGGTTTCCTATCAGCCCGGATTTCCGCGGTTGCGAATTGGTTTATTGGACAGTGCTCAAAACTCAAGAAACAGCGCGTGCATGTTATTGTAAATCTTAATCACAAACAAGTGTTAATTTCACCGACTGAAGAAGTTCTCAGGTACACTAAAAAGGTGGGAATAAATTGAAACCAACCACTTATACGATTGACCACCGCCATTAAAAGATGGGGAAATAAGCGCAATGTTTACTTATAGTGCCCTCGAGTTTTCCAGCATTTCATAACATAATCGAATTTTCTAGAGAAAAAAACACATTTATTGCTAAATTTCTGACACAGCAAAATAATTGGGGTGTAAATTCCCGGTATGTGTTTTTCAGCATATCCGTGACAGAAAAATAATACCCAAACTCGAGATTGCTTTGCAGTTTGCAAACGCGAAATTAAGGAATTCCGAAGCATTTGAAGTTGAGTACCGGTTTGAATTCATAATTCTAAAACTTCCAAATTACTTCCTAGGAAATATATCAACTACCCGCATTTTAAGCACCATTGATAAGAAAAACTCCTCTGTTGAACGACGTACCGATTCCAAAATTGCAAAAAATAAATATTCAATGTCTGCAACCAAGCATAAAAACTGATTTAATTAGAAAAACTAAGGTTTAGCATGACATGAAACCTTCATCTAGTACTTGAGCTCAAAATTTGGCCTGAGATATGTAAACCGCCAGATGTTATTGCAAATGCTCCACTGCGAAACACTGAAGCCTGTTAATCTTAGTGCTTTAGTGGATAGCAACATACCTAGAGCTGAAGATATGCGACACACGTTACTATTTCTCCCACGTAGATAGCGAAATACAAAGATCTCAGGCAAAACTTTGTGGAAAATCCTTCTTGGTAGGAGTAAATAAACTAAACCTGCATTTTTCACATGTATATTTTACCTTGATGCAGCCTAGCTACGAAACCATGATAGTGTAGAATAAAAATCACGCAAAACTGCAATGTTAGTTTACTCCTACGATGGCGAAATAATCTGCAGGCTCCCTTCAAAGCTCTTACAGATTAGAGACCCGCAAATATAATAGTGCAAAACAGCAATGAACGCTTTTTGAAACGAAATTTAGCGAAACCTAAAAAAATCCTCAAGGTTCCGCCACCGTCATACATTTTTACCGGGCTTCAACGCAGATAACGCCGAAAACCTTCGAGGTCTCAAGATCACTGACGTGGCAGAGAATAAAAAAAGGTGCCATCACCAAGTCGGCCACACCGTAGACACTGCGCAGTCACCATCACGAAACGTGTTAAGTATTGACAACAACGGACAGGGCTCCCTCACCCACTCCCCTCTCTACCTCGCATTGTAACACCAGTGACCTCTCTCCCCTAACCTCTGCACCCCTCGAAACCTCTCCACCACTTTCCTCCCTCCCGACCATCCACAGAGCACGAGGAGAAAAAATAAAAAAGAGCTTTTCTCACCTCCGTGAGGACGCTGGCCACAGCAACAACATTTCCACTCATCCCCGAAAAGAAAGGTCCTTAAAAACGCGCAGGAGTAGCAGCGTCTCCCCCTTCCGTACAACAACGACGACACCGAGCTCAACAAGCAAGACCCTTCAAGCTTCCCTCTCTCTCACACACCCTCTTCCCCAAACATCCTCACCTCGCAAAATTTTCTTCAGCTCTGTGTTCAAGGATCCGCTTCCCCGACCATGTCGCAGACCTTGATAAAACGCGACAACCTATCATCTCTCACCACCCTTGCCACCCTTTCGCGCGTAACATGGCAAAAATACGACGTGAATTCCCCTTAATATTAACAAGTTTGCAAATGATTAATAAATAGTCAGGTCAGACAGTCGAGGGATTGGCGCCTTTGTAGGGTGATTTACAGAAGTAATACGAGAAGTATGGGATATAGATTATCTATAAGAAAACGATACTAATAAGATCCTCGTGAAGTAGGAAAACTATGGTAAGCAATGAAATAGGAGGATATAAGCTACAGCTCTAGAGAATACACAAAGAGGGAATGGGGAAAAAACTGAGGTAGTGACATAAGGGAGAACGTTGGGTGAGCGGGAGTGTAGGAAGGAAGAGAATAATATGTGTACATGGCATAAAGGCTGGAACGAGGAAATGAAGGGGGGAACTTGAGACAACAAGAAGAAGTTCTCGTAATGTTTAATGGACAGAATATCTGGAATGAATTAATTGAATAAATATTTGAGAAGAAATATTTACAAAAATGAGGAAGTTGATGCTAGTAAATGTTGATGAAGTAAAGATGTAAAGAAAAGTTAGCAGGGAAAACTTATGTACAGAGTATGGTTTCATAGCTCTGTGAAATTTGAACTTTTAAAAACGATGAGGATAGATTGTATGAGTTTGAGATGTGGGCGTGGAGTAAAATGAAAAACAAATGATCAGAGAATAAATAAAGGAGAGAACGCGCTCGGGACGTTAGAGGCAGAAATTCAGTTGGGATACTCGTAAATTCAAAACAAAAATGCAAGGTGGACGCAAGGAATTCTGATTGGTATAGATAGAAGTGATGTTGGGTAATCGAGTCGGGGAGAGAGAAAGATTGAACAATTTACATGGAGTGAAGAGCGGTAGAACGTTTGTAAAAGTTAGAAATAGTTTTAGGGAACTAAGTGTCGAGTTAGACGGGGTCTAGATGTGTCAAAGTGATTAGTCAAAACTCCGATTAAGAAAAAAACTTCAACCGCCTGATCGTTATAGAAACCCATAATAAAAATAAATACATAAATGAAAAATAATAGAGGGCGAGGAATGTATGAATTACAAAGGTAAAAACCAGTGCTTCTCTACTTTTGTTAGGGTAAAAGAATGGATAATACTCGAATCACCTAACACATAGGAGAGGAGTAAATTGTAAAAGAAGAGGCGGTAGACCAAGAAAATCGTGGGTGAATGCGGTTAAACACATTCTGAAAAGACGAGGAATAAAAGGGGTATTGGGAACAAAAAATCATGAATGAAAAAATGCAAGAATGTGACAGCACAGAAAGAAGCATAAAAGAATAGGACAATATTGTGGAAACCAGTATAAGGACATCGGTCTCCTGAAATAACATGCATCGAAACTTTTATGACTCAGTCAATTGTGAACGAAAATTAAATGGAGGATATTATGCAAGCATTCGTAAATGACTAACTACAGTAATCGACCCAGAGTTATGTTCAATGTGTGAAGTGATACTAACCCATGAGTTTAGCAACATCCTTGTATTTATGCCAAGAGGAGAATTCTTTTCCCAAAACTGCACAAATTCGGTTTCCGGGAAAATCACATAGCTTACGTTTGTTTACCTGGGCGTGTTCAAAATCATCACCCGTATTTGAACCCATAATCACCCGGTTATTCACCAGATTCTATCTCTACCAACACGGCTGATACGGAACGGTAAATATTAATAGAAAGGCTTGTTTCAATAGATTCTCTAATTTCAATTCCCCCACATAAATATATCTTGTCTGATGCATATGGAGATTGTCCAAAAACCTACCGTCACATGATAGGTCACCTGAATTTAAAGACACGTCATCAGAGAAGACGTAGGAGGTTAACTACATTCGATAGCATAATAAACTTTTGGTATTTTCGGGCTCGTTAGATGAAAACGGAATCCATCCATTAGGATACCGGAAACTCTAACGTTTATCGCACTTACTTTACAAAAAAGGGATGAAGCAAACTCAATTGCGAGCCTTTCTTTGTCGCGAGGCCATAAAATGACCACAATCCGTCAAAATGAGGTTTCTGTTTCGGCAAGAGGCTGAAGCAAACAACAATGATGAACTCATCATACGTTTTTTTCGGCGTAAACCAGTTTTTTCCTGCCATAAAACAACAATTTTCGAATAAGTGCAATTCACTCCCGAACGTCTAAAGCATCAAGAATACCGAAATAGAGTTCATAGACTGGATTAAATACTTGAGCGTTACATCAAAGAACGTAAGCACAACCCTTATAAAATTAAAATTTCTCCCAGCGGTTCAAATTTTAGCACGCGAAACGGATGTATTAACGTAAATATATACTTGAAGAAAGCTAAAACACTTCGTACATGTAAATGACCAAATTTTCATTTCATGAATTTAGTGCTAATTAAATCATGACCAATATAAGCATACGAGGGAAGAAAATTACTCGTTTATTTCATCGACGAAACTTGATTTTAAAACTCACATCCATAAATGTATACGTGAAAGTTGAAAGCGTATGAATACATTACAGGAACATCAGAGATTCTTACATAAATCATCTTCTCAACATAAACTAAAAATAAAAAATCACAATCCCTTTAACTGCGACATAAAATCACGTTTTTCATTGACATACTTAATATATATGGTATTTTATTCATTAAAACCCTCTTTCCAAAAGCCTACTTGATCGTTAGGCAGTGGCCTGTGGCAAAAAAGAAAGGTTGAATCGATAAATTTGCGTAGTTAACGTCGAATCCCCATAGGAAGAGATGAGGTCATTAAGAAAAACACCATAAACACGTATTGGGATAGTTTATTTTTCGATTAATGTGGTTTAAACCGAATTATGGGTTATATATGCCACCTAATCTATGGGAAGCAAACTGGAATCTCGCCAATAAGCCCTGTATCATGATACATGTTTGCGTGTGTCGGTGTTTATGATGTGAAATATCCCAACGGTCGGAGCACTAAAACACTAATGCCCATTGATTTTTCTATGGTACAGCAAATGCCAAGATAATGAGCACCATAATCTAAATCATCAGCACACAAAATTCTATTAAGGGCTCTAGACATCAAGGTATTTCCAGAATAATTATATCATTGGTCTTATATCAAACCGAATAATCCCGGTGATATCAAGAACGCGTTACTAGGGCTTACTCTTAATCCAGGAAACATAAGGCAGATATTATCGGGATTAATCAGGAGATATACCGCGAGAATCATCCAAACGCTCTGATAAAACAGAAGATAAAGGGTGGGTGCTCTGAGGAGTGGTCAGTGATCAGAGCACATGACGGGAATTATACTGCGATCATTATTTAAAGTCACAATTCACTGTTCCAAAACGTATAAAAATATGCAAGATATCAGTGTACTGCAGAATTAATATTTTTAATTAATGAACAGGGTGAACTTTGAATACGAGAATACATATTCCTTAACCCACGAACGAAATTGCAAATACGGCACGATTACTCGCAAACTTGTCGGAAAAAATTTCAGCCAACGCACGCCCGCGCTCAAATAACATTTTTTGCGGCTTCCGATGGCTTTTTTCCCGTTTTTTTTATTTTCCTTTCTCCCCAAGTCCGCTCTCCGAGAACCGCACATATATCCCCATTGCTTGACCACAATGAGAGCAGCATCTGCATTATCATACCGCAGAAAGTAATCCGATTGAAGTGTATATGCTACCAAGGGACTCTACAAACGAAAATAGGAAGATTTAAAATTACAACAAAGAGAACAAAAAATGTTTATCTCTACGATTTCCACGCCAGCGAATATCTTTTTGTAACTACAGAGTCAAATTTCGATGCACACTCTGCACTAAAAAAGGAATTCTTAGCGAAAACCCGAATGGGTTTATGACCTCATGTTTACAAGCCTCATGAACATGGGAGGATTAGATTTTCAATGCGTAACAATACGAACTCATAAATCACCGGGTTGCGAAAATACACAAATGTATTTAATTATTAAAACTTATCATTCAGAAGCACATGCATATGGATTATGCGTATTATTAGAATACATGATGTCACATCATGATGGGACGTGTCGCATCGCCTAAATAAGCCCGTAGAAGAGCCAGATTTTTTATTTTAATATGAATGTTTTACCTGATTTCCAATCACATATCGAACGCCAATCATATTAATACCAGCATAGCTTTAAAGCCTAATTAAGAATTATCCGCTACACAAGCATATACGCATATGTTCATGCAAAACATTTGAAGGAAATTTGTACAATCGACAATTTCGAAACATTATTATCAATATTAGATTGACAAATATATCAACATGAAAGATGATCTGAACACTTTCAACATGGAAACATTCACGTTTACCATCGAGGTAAAACATTGAATTACATTCATGCGATACCTCCGCAATTCCCGACCTGGCCATTTATACTAAGACATGCTAAAAGGGTTTGTTATCTTCACAATTTCTATATAACAATGGCGTTAAAACTAAATTTCTCACCACTGGATACATGTATTTCGTTTTGTCATTATTACAACTTCAGTTGCACTGAACCTCGTTTAGAAGTACGGAAGGTGGATCACACGTGAATCCATCAGTTCAAAGTTGCATGCTTTATTGAGAGAAAGTGTGTGCACATAGTCCACAAGGGGAGAATCTTGACCTTATATTGAAAGAAGACAAAAATTCAAGAAATTAGTAGACTGACTGGCCTACTACTACTAATACTTAGTTGACATGAAGACCTTCAGGGACAATATAGAGCGATGGATTTCCCCTTACGTTAGAAATATCAAGAGAGAACTTCAACAGAGTGACAACACCTTTAGAAGGTAAGCTTCCAGATTTTGAAGTATTTTATTCTTAATTAACCAAGGATTACACACCGGATGCTCAAACTTCAGCACGGCTTAATATACGTACACTCAGTGCGGACAGTCGAACCGAAAACCCTTCCCAAAACATTTTAGGCTTCTCGAGATAAAAAAATCCTCGGAATCTACAAAGAGTGAGTGACCAGTGGAACAAGAGCACATTCCAGGGCCAGCCTTACTTTAACCGATCACCGAAAACGAATTGAGTCCGAAGTTTGGAAACGAAATCAACGTTACTTCAAATCGCTTCAATGAAGAAAGGTTGAATTTCCAACTAATAGATTAAATCAGCGAGGGAGGGGACGTGATGAAGTGGAGGATTCAACTTCAGAGGAAAGATGGAGTACACTACTTTGGAAGATAATATGTCACGCCACAATAAATTGTGGCGAGGGACTATAAGAGCGCCATTCGTGACAAAGAAATAGGCAATATCCGCTGAATGTGATAAAATAAACGACATGTTTTTCCGTTTTGTTTAGTTTTGGTGTGAATTAAAACAGGGAAGAAACGAACTCTGAATCTATTGTGAAGTCAATGTGGTCTCTGTTTTCTAAGTAGTGATTTGGTGCTGCGGCCCTTGGATGACTTCCTCAATTATTAACAGTAATCCACATAATAAAGAAGGATTTTGTTTACCTACGATACAAAGTACTGCTACTCCTCCAGGCTCCACCTACAGCATATATTTAAAAAGTGACCAACTTTTAATAATCGATTTTTTTAACTGAAAATACCTCCTCTATTTCCCTCCACTCCTTACAACGCGACCCTTCTTGCCTCCCATGTACCTCGGCTGCACAAGATTCTACCCTCCATTACAGTCTTCAACATTCCACTGCCACTCAATATGTTCGCATCCCATGTTTTTGCCTTCTTAGAATTCTTTCCAAAAGTCTTCCCTTATTTTCTAAAATTTATATATATCCTGCAAGCCACAGAAGCTAATCACCTCTTTTTTCGTTTCTCTTCCTATCTCATATTCGTCCATTTCTCTTAAGGGTCATGCATAAAAATTGATGTCACCGGTAAAATCGCAAACAAACGAGTTCTGACGTTTGGGCAAAGGAGAAGTGGAGTGTGCCCTTCATTTTTTCATCGCTTTCATTTTTCCCGCAATGCATTTGACAAATTCCATTTTCTCCGGAAATTTTTCTTGGCCGCCAATCACGGGTTAGATTTCAGGCTTGTTGTGAATGGGCAATTGTCTTCGTTCCACGCCGCGATATGCAAGTACTAATGAACTACCCGGCTTAAGGTAGGTTTTTGAACGACCTTAAACCTAAAAAAATATTACAATATGACATTAATTAGCCGTTTATATCTTCTACCTTCCTTAATTTCACAAAAAGTGCCTATTCTTTTCCTTCCTCTACCTCGATTTCCCAGCATTTTTCCCTCTGTAACCGCCTTCACTGCCTCTCCTCCTCCTCATTTCCCTCAACAATCATCTTTTTCCCTACTATGTCCAGGACGTCAGAGTGTGTCTGCCTTTCTGTTGATTTTGTTTCCTCATAATTCTTCACGCATCAAAATTATCCAATCCACCCTTCCAATCCACCATCCAATCCAATCTACACTTAATTCTCTGGTTTCAACGACCAGGTTTCCAAGCCATATTAAAACCATAAACACAGTAATCAACCCGAAGGTCGGTTTTGTAGGTGATGGTAGAGCTCACCCATGTACCAAGCCCGACGGCGTGTGAATAGTCACACATCAGGGTAGGGGGGCCAGTTCCTTTCCCTGTACCGGTTATGGTTTCCCAGGAAGATCTGGTACCCGAAAAATCAACTAACTTGGGTGGAGCTGCAGGTGCTCAAAGTGCCTTGTCCGGGAATCGAACCCGAGACCCTCTGGTCAATAGTCCAACGCTCCACCCCTTGGTAGTAGTAGTAGTAGTAGTTGGTAGTCCAGCGCTTCACCCACTAGACCACCGCGACCGCCCATATTAAAGTATCACCTATGTTAACGAAGTCACTATTCTTTCCATTATAATTCAATCAATTACGGTGCCAGTCAACAACTTCCATCTCTATGTAAGTGCGGCGCTTCATCCGAACAAATTTCAATTTGAATTTCCCGCCATATTGTAGTTCCACTGGAGGTCGCGATTGGCATTCTTGAAAACTACAGGCATCTAGTAAACAGTCATAACCTCAAATGGCCGAGATGTTACGTACAAGTGCGGAGTACAACCAAAGAGCCGCTATAACCCAAAGTGTTCAAAATGGACGTTCGCCCAGTGAAATAGTTCTATTCTTCGGGTACCCCAGATCAACTTTTTACGATCTTGTAGCTAAGTATAATGCTTTTGAGATGTCTGGGGAAAAATTCGCTAAACCGGCGAGGAAACCTCATTCGAGGAAACGCGTCTCACGAACAGCGGCATTCGTCGAGAAGGCTCAGGCGCTGATTTCAGAGGACCCGTGGCGATCGCTGAGGAAATTGGCGTCAGGATTGAATGTTAGCGAGCGAACTATGCGTCGGATAGCAGAGGAGGACCTACGATAAAAGTCGTACAAAATAAAGGTGCGAAAAATGCTGTCTGAGGCTTCTAGAACAAAGTGAATTGCTCGCTGCAACCTGCTATTGTGTTCTCTAAAAACTGAAGCTGCGGGACGAATCACATTCTTTTCTGATGAAAATATTTCCACCGTCGACGCAAAGATCGACCGGAGATATGATCGCTGGCTCGCCCACAACACCAAGGACGTCTCGATTACTACTCCAACAAAATGCATTACGGCTAGTGTTCACTTCCTAAGTGTCCAGTGAGGGTGATATCATGCCACCACATTTCTTTTAAAAGGGACAAACTATCACAAAATATGTCTATCTGCAAATTTTGAAGAATGCCGCGAAACCGTGGTAACTTTGGACACGGGGGGGCAATATATCTTTGAACAGGATGGTGCACCAGTTAATACGACTTATTTAGTCCAAACTGGCTCTCAGATAACATTGACATGTTCTGGTCAAAGGGGTTCTGACCCCCAAATACCCCGGAACCGACTATTATGTTTGCAGCGTAGTCGAAAGAGTTACTAAAAGGACGAGGCACCCTAATGTCGTATATCTACGCACCGCTATCGTAGCAGCATTCGCGAATATGAACAGGGCTGTTTTAAAGAGTGCGTGCGATCGATTAAGGGCAAGATTGGAGGCGGTCATTGCAGATGAAGGGGGTTACATTGACTAATGGACTAATGTTACTCTTGACAGATACCACTACTTGTATGTAAAAGGATTTTCAGTTTCATTTATATATTTTTTGAAAAATTTTCTTTTAAGCTAAAGTTTCATTTCTCCGGATTTAAGCGCCGCACCCTGTGTGTGTATATATAAAATAAATATATATAATTTATTCGAAGTAACACGGAAGTGTTAAATAAAAAACTTTGACAGCAACACACAATATGAGAATACATAAAAGGCATACTCACACGTACTGTATGTCGATGATCGTTTTTCATGTAATTAGCCCCATGCATTGCCTTATTGCAATGTAAATCAGTACATAAATAACCTTTTGTTCTGTGTTATGGAACTCCCAAGGCCCGAATAATGGGAGCAATTACATCTCGTCAAATACTAAGCTTAGAATGGAGCATATTCAAATACTGAGCTTAGAATGAAAATGCTTGCAGACACAGAAATCCCAACTCTAAAGTGAAGTAAATGTATAGGTATCAATCGCGTGATAACATAGAGGAAATCGAAGAAATACTTGAAGTGATGAGTCACACTTGCGTTGGCAGCGGAGGCATGACACCCGAGACATCATTTAGACCATTTGAAAGATGGTCGAGTATCAGATTTAATGCGGGCCGAAATAAGAAAAGTAAAATCACGAAAGTGAATCGCCTCCCAAGGAACACTACCACACTCAATCAACGGCCTCCTCAGCTGACAGCGATCTCATCCTACATCGTTCCCCACTCGTCAGGGAAGACTTCTTGGGAAGAAAATGAGGACGTTGTGTGCTGAAGTTATGGCTTTAAGATTTTCACCAAGTTTCGCAAGTGATCCGGTTTAATACTTCAATGTTTACATATTACACCTAATTTAGGGCGACCAGCTTTATCCATATAACCAGTCTTATCTTTTGGCAGAACGATCTTTCTTATTCAGGGCTTTAATTAGGTCTCAATTTCGCCCAAATAAAGTCCTTTATCTGTCTATCTTAACTCTAATAATACACATTTATAATATTTTGATGCAAAAAAGTTATTCGAGGATGTTCACAAAATCCGACCGTATTAAAATCATATGGTAAATAGACGTTAATGAAATCTTGAAACATTTTTTGTTGACATCTAATATAAATTACAAAATGAATGCATCATTTCAGTCATAGAATTATTTATCAAATTTCTACACTTTTATGGTCTAAAAATGTTATCCCTATAAATAATAAAGATAACAGAATTCTCTTCCGTTTAAATTGAAATTTTTGTTTCTCGATATAAGAATATTTAGCATGTTCTTTAGTAAAAGCAATCAATTTCCTAAGGTTCAATTTTAGAATCAAATCCGATTTTAGAATATTCGAATAATTCGGTTAATAGAATGCTTTCAGTTTCAATCTCAGTAGCAAGTCACTAAGAGTAATGTCACATTACAATCGTAAGTGTAGTAGCTAGAATCATGCAAATTAGTATTCAAAGCTACCTTTTTATTTTAATGAACCCACACTACACTGTAAGTACCGTCACAGAAGCGTCAGAGCCGCGTCTTTTTAAGTTTCTTTTATCCATCAAAACAGCTTTCCAAATCTCAAATATTCATTGCCTTCACTATAATTTCCCCACCTCTCGCGGTTTTCCAGGGCGGTTGTTCGATTTCCCTGACTTTTATGAACTTTCCACATTTTTTTAGCGGCCGTAAAAAACCCCGGGACACCAGCTGAAGGGGAGGACAGAGAGGGAGAGATGGAAAAAGAGAGATGAAGTCACTACAAACTGCGAATTCCTACGAGCAAATCCCCCCGACGCTCCTCCTTCCCTAGAAATTGAACCCTGGGAGTCCGGGTCCAGGGCAAAATCCAAAGCACCAATCCGTTATCCAGGAGGAAGAGGAAGGGGATAAGAGCAAGTTGGAGGGAGGGAGTGGACGGGGAGTAACGGGAGAGAAGGTATAACAGAAAGAGGTTGGGAGACGTAAGGAGAGGAGGAGGAACGGTCCCGGCTTTCCCTTTGCATCTGCACGGCACCTTTAAAACGGCATCCGATCGATAAAACAGTTACCCCTCCTCCACCTACTCCCACGCCGGCCTCCACCCCACAGTTCCCGCCCATCTCCACTTTCCGTCCCTGCCTCCACATGCTTCTCTCTCTCACCCTCACCGCAGAAACCAGGGAGAAAGAATAAGAGAGGATATAGGGGTTTTTCTGCTTTACGCATGCATCTATATTTATTTATAATTATATATGTATATATATATTATATGGAACGCTCTCCGGCGACGCACACACACGGATACAGAATATTCAAAACACAGAGACACAAAAAAATAAAATTCAGAGTATGTACGAGCTCGTAGCTTACGTTTCGACGGCACGATCCTCGTCATCAGAATCTGCTGATGACTGTGTTGATCTCTCATAGAATTCTCAAAGAAAATCAGATATCTCAAAGAAAAAAGACTGTCACAGAATCTGATGATGACCTGATTCTGATGACGACGGTCGTGCCGTCAAAACGTAAAGTACATACTGTGAGTGTCTTTTCCTTGTGTCTCTGGGTTTGAGCGAAAATGTACTTTACACTCAAATCTGCGATTTTACAAAGCGCCAAAGTGCTCCGAATCATTGCCCAAGAGATGGCGTTAGGGAGCTTTTACACCCACCAAAGGAGAAATAGACAAACACATAAGGAGAATGGACAGTAGGTTAGCAAGCATACAACATCATGAAGGATAGGAACGGTGCGTTTCATGGCACGCATAGCCAGAATAAGAGACAAGCCACATTGGCCAAATACACATTCAAACACGAAATCCCGCCATGCGGCGAAAAAATATCAAGTGGTTAGAGCATCCGCCCGGCAAAGTGGAGAGATCCGGTATTCAAGTCCCGGTCGAGGAAAATATTTTAACATTTGTGATCTGCTCAAATCCGTCTTCCCCACCTCTCTTGTGTTCGTCCTTTATGTGTGTTTCTTTCCCATTTTCTTATCTCTATTTCTATGTGAATGAATATTTGTTCGCCGTATGGCGGGATTTCGTGTTTGAATGTATGTGTGTGTATGTATATATATATATATATATATATATATATATATATATATATATATATATATATATATATATATATATATATATATATATATATATATATATATATATATAAAATACAAATACATACATAGAAATATATATATACATATTTATAAATATATATAATATATATATATATGTATGTATGTATGTACGTATGTATATATATATATATGTATGTATGTACGTATGTATATATATATATATATATATATATATATATATATATATATATATATATATATATATATATATATATATATATATATATATATATATATATATAGAGTCCCTTATCTTCCGAGAAGACGGAGTTCGAGTCCGTCGAAAAAAATCATCAACATATTACGCGTGAGTGTTCTTTTTATGTGTTCTCGTGCTGTGTGTTAAGGTAGGTTTTTGGATGGACACAACTATCAAATAAACATTTTGTAACTCCAAACAAAACCCCAACCAGCACCTAATCTACATCAGGACATCAGGTTCCTCTTCATCTCTGTGTACTTCTTTCCTCCCTTCATCCAGTCCAACATCCCTATCCTGCTCCTGCCCTATCCTCGCTTGCCCAACATTCTCCCCTCTATTACCTTCTTCAATATTCCACTACCGCTCAATACGCCTTTCATCCATTTTTCCTGCCTCCATAGGATTTCTCTCAACAAACCCCTCTTCTCACCCACCATCTCCAGTACTTCCTCATTTGTTTTCCTCTCGGTCCATTTCACCTTCTCCATTCTTCTCCACACCCACATTTCAAAAGCCTCCAATCTAAGTCTATCCTCCTGCTTCGGTGACCACGTTTCCGCTCCGTACATACCTGCGCTCCATATCAGAGTTTTTACGAGTCTTGTCTTAACATCCCTACTCAACGTCCCCGTCATCAACTCCCTCCTTCTTGAGAAAGCCTCCTTGCCTAGCGCAATTCTTCTCCTTACGTCCCTACCACTTTACCGTATTGGTCCAAAACACTTCCGAGGTATGTAAACTGCTCTACCTGCTCTATTTTTTTCCCGCCTATTTTAATATTTAGCTTAGCCTTTTTCTTTCTGGAAAATCGCATAACATTTGTTTTATGCGATTTTCCAGAAGGAAAAAGGCTAAGCTAAATATTAAAATTAATATAATTCAGTATATATATAAATATATATACTGAATTATATGAACGGGGAATGGGAAACGGGAACGTCTCGAGTCCTGGAAACGCCTCTCTTGATACCCTTAACATCACCCGAGCTGTGTGATTTTTCAGGCTTGAGAACTTTCGGGGAAACCATAGGCGGAACAGAGAAAGAAACCGACCCCTTAGTCATGATGTGTGAATTTCACGCGCCGTTGGACTTAGCGTTGGATGAACCCTACCATCACGTATCAAACCAACTGCCGGGTTGATTAATGTGTTTATAGTTTACACACGAGATCGTAGACACCTACACAGACTCGCACGAGAAACCAAAATGATGAACCCTCTGATCAATAGCCCAACGCTCTACCCGCTGGACTACGAAGTGCCGTTGGTATGTGTATGTATAAAATATACAGAGTAAAGGCATCGGGCCGGCAAGTCGAAAGATCCGTGGTTCAAGCCCCTGTCAAGGAAACTGTTCGTCTTTTGTAAGTGTCCCTATCCCTTTTCCTTTTATCTGTTTCCATGCGATTGAATACATGTTCCCATTTGGCGGGTTTTCATGTTTTAAAGTATACTTGGCCAACGTGGCTCGTTTCCTTCTTCTGGCTATGCATGATACGAAACGTGCTGTTTCTATCCTTTATGATAATCTATGATAACTTTCCCTACTATCCTGTTCTTTTGCATCCTCGTCCATTTCTCCTTTGGCGGGTGAAATAGCTCCCGAGCGCCATCTCCCGATCAAAGATCCGGGGCAATTAGTTTCATAGACCCCCCCGTAGATTTTAGTGTGTCTTACGTTTCCACGATATCTCAAGTGGTTAAGAGCATCCACTCCGTAAGTCGAAATATCCGTGGTTCAAGTCCCGGTCTAGGAACCTTTTTTTTACGCTTGTCATCTCTGATTATTCCTGTTTTAGTCGCGTGATAAAACATTTGAACACAAAAACACAGAGAACGGGCACTCAAATATTTAACTTGGATGGCACCGCCGTCATAAACAGATCTGTGTTTAAAATGTTTATAAATTTGTGTCTTGGCTGAAGAGCGTTCTTTTTCGAATAAATAAATAAAAATGTACACACACATGTATATACATACATCAAATATATATAATAAACCATCACTGAATAATCAATCCGAAGGCATGTATTGGTAGACCGGAAAACTAGCGTTCGTTTATTGACCGGATAGCCCGAATTCAATTCCTGAGGCCCTCTTTCAACACCCTTCACTTAATAGTTATCATCTTCATCCAAAGATCTGCACGAGATGCCGTGGATGAATACAGACCCCGTTCATGCCCGAAGCTGGAACCGAACCCACAACCTTTCGCTAGACACCAGCGAAATGGTTGCTTAGCTGCGACGTCACCTGCTGAGTATGGATGGACTCGGCTTCTGGATATGACAACAAAATTTCGAAGGTATTTCCTACTTCACCGTCACGAATGCGTTCACTTGAATAACCAGGAAAGAGAAGGAAATTCCACCTGCCAATTTTGACCTACATACTTTTTAACGATCGTCGGGAGAGTAAGAGTGATGCCGTTGTACTGGAACCCCTTCGAGCCGAATTAATTTGTGCGGAATATTGCGCCAACTGTGACAATGAGGGCAAATTGAATTCTCGAATATCATTCTTCCACGCCAGAGCGATCCCGAGAGATACACGCATCAACGGCGGCGCATCGTGGAAGTGCGAAGCAGTCGCCAGTGATTCATATACCTAAATTTACGATGAAAATATCACGAGCACACCTTCCAGCCTTCCTTCAACGCAAGAGTGAATTCAGATGCATTTGGCATACAGATGACAAACGGCAAATTAGTGTTACGGGGAGCATGGGGGAGGCTGAATTATGAGTGTACGGCGAAGAGAATCTTGCATTCTCTCACTAAACCGTTTGAAGGCTGATGGAGCACCAATTAGAGAATAAGAGAATATTTTCAGATAGCGATATTCATGCATTCGAGGTAAAATGCGGATCAACGGCAATGAAACCAAATAGTACTCGTAAGCATGTTAATCAAACTCCCTGAAAACTATTCATGAGAAACTGATCGAGTGATACAAATATTACTGACGTCATTCTGGAAAATTAGAAGACATTTTATTAATGAAAAAATGTCACAATATTGGATACAACAATACCACTATGGCACAAATTGATATGAAAAATGATCACGCTTCATTTGAAAAACTTTTAATTATTAAGTCCGGATTGGACGGAATAATTGACCAAAAAACTGTTCATTCAGACGATCTTATCGACTTCTTCCAACGTTGGATTCCCACAGAATGATCAAAAATCCTGAATTAAAAACAAGAAACTAATACAAAATTACAAAGACGTTTTTCCATCAACACTCTGCGGATGCATGTCTGCGGCTAATGAACTGGCTGCCCAACCCTGAGGGCTCGGGTTCGAATACCGGAGGATTTTACATTACCACTCCTATACCTATTTGGGACGCAATGTGGATAGAACTTCAAGAGTACCTTTCGTTAGGAGTAGGTTAATGCCGACACCTTGTTTCTCTCAACCCGTACTCCAATCAATGAACATCCAACCACAAAAAAATACACAGCCAATCCGACTGGAAAAATCAATTTCCTCCACTAATAATTACTACTACTACTTGTAACTGATATTGATAATTCATCTTGTACCACATATTCCCTGAAAGAGACACAGAATGAGTAGGCAAAAGTCGATAGCGTATTTAAATTCAGTCCATTCACACGTAGTTGTAATATATATATATATATATATATATATATATATATATATATATATATATATATATATATATATATATATATATATACAGTTACCGGTTCTCATTGCGAAATTAAACCGACTACGAAAATCAAGAAATCGCGAGTAAATTTAATCACTAGTTAGGGAATAAATCCAACTAATAATTTGCATTACGAATCACTTTCTTATCTTGCATCCTCATTTTCATGTCCTTCAACCATCTTCCCACTTTCCTGAACTCCCTAAGCGGCCACGCCGAGAACAAACTCGCCAAATTGTGTTTACCAAGAGTCGAAGGCGACATGCGGTGGTCACGAGCACTACTCCTGGCAACACTCTAGCATGAATGATGGATTGAAATTACAGATGCGTAAGGGAGGGAAAATAAAAGAGTTTGAAATTTCTCCCGGTTTCAAACCTCCCAACTCCAACATCGAAGGAATAACATTCATTACGCACCTATAAATGGGCGGACGATGGCTATCGGTTCGATCTACAACTGAAGCCATCGGTTTTATCGAGTCATAAGAAAGACAGGGTGAAAGTAATTGACACAAGAGCGGAAAAAGTAGAGCAGTGAAGTCATCCTCCAAAATTCTTGGTGGGATGATTATGCTCGCTTGGAGAAGAAATATTGGAGAAAAATATGGAGAAAAAACCTGAAACCCTGATTAAGATGACCGGAAATTAGTAATTCCCGTTCACTGATTGGTTCATCCGAATAATTTCTTCCGGCAGATATGCATTTTTAACGGACCTTACTTTAACGTGTCATTTTTTATTTGCTCAAGCCTGCTTTCCAAGCCATCATCTTCATGCACGTTCACCCTCAATCAAGAGCAAACTGAAAATAATCCCTTCTTGTTACACAGGAAACTAAATACAGTTTTATGGATTGCTTAATTAAAAAGTGAAAACTTAAAATAAATGGGCTTATCTCGACGGAAAAAAATAATTCTATCTTCACTGTGATATAACACGTAAAATAATCTGAGGCGAACAGAACTTGGGAGAAAAGTGCGAGAAATCCAATAACATTCAACGCATTCGGGTTTTTTTCTCCTGAATACTGCAGTGGGCTCGTTCCATCAAACGCGATTTGCACCACACACACACAGACCGTAATGTAAATCGGTTCCCTATGCGTATTATCCATTTTGCATGGGCAAATTATAAGGCGCCGGTTCAGAGAACCCGGAGGGGTCGTTTGAGACGCAGATTCCTGGCAATACATCGACGCCGCCCTGAGTAATTGCATGCAAAATCCAAGTTTCGCCATAAGAACAACGGAATACAAAGAGACATTCGAAGTATGAGGATGAGAGGACGGAAGAAGAGTCTTCACATTCCATGTGAGTTGGCACGTTAATGCATTAGAGACAGTTCCCTGTCGCTCCCCGACGAAGCCTTCAAGAAACTGTGCCACTTGGGCAGAATATCGGAAAATTTGTAAGCTTCCAAGGCCTCTCGAAAATCGGAGCAACTTCATTCAATCCATTTCCGGAGACGACTGCACTCGAAGAAAGAGAATGCCTCTCGGTGCCGACTGTTATATTATATTACCACCCTGGTTTATTCTGCAGAATATATTTCCGAAGATATCAATTTTTTCTACTCCGAGAAGTGAGTGACTCGACCTACCATCAATGAGTTACCTAAGTGTGTTACTACGCTAAATCTGTCATGCGGTACTGGAGAAAAAAATGAACATTTCATCATTATTTCTTCTAGAATGAGGCTTTGACCACCGAAGTTTCAAAGTTACCGAGGCCTTCTTCCTTTCCACATTTTCAAACTGTGATGGTCATTTTCGCATTAAATCCACCTTGTGGGATTCGATTTTTTTCTCAAAAGTTATTAACTTATTTCTTTCGTAATTAGCGATTTTCTGATTTTACTTTAAGATTGATTACTATTTATTTTTCACCATAGGTACATTACCATCCATGAGAAGAAATGACGAACGGAATGTCGGTGGGGAATTCAGAAAATCAGTTAGGATTGCTGATGATCAAGTTTTAGCTATCCAGTCACACGAAGGACTAAAATCATTGCTTGATGCATTAAAAATCAGTAATATATGTATGAAATAAGGATTAAGGTAAATAAAACAAAGATATTGAGGTTTTTAAGAAACAGGAAGGCCAAATAAAACGTTAAACAAGCAGGGAAAAACAGAGCAAGTGGCACAGTTATCATCCGGGAAGTGTTCTGGACCAAAATGGTCAAGTACGTAACACGAATTGCGTTAGGCAAAGAAGCTTTCAAAGGAGAAGGGAATTAACAGCAGGGACGTTGAGTTAGGATGTTAAAAAAAGGCACGTCAAAACTTGGTTATGGAGCATGGTTTTGTACGGCTTGGAAACTTGGTCTTAGAACATGACAACAGATTTGGATTTCGGACTTTTGACATGTGGGGTTAAAGGATGGGAAAAGTGTCATGGACGGAAATAAAAACAAGGGAAAAGTGTAATGGATGGAAATAAAAACAAAGGAAGAGCTAGGCATGATGGGGGAGAACAGAGGATTGTTGGGAAAAATCAAACAGAGGCAGGAAAGATGAATACAGAGCTTTTTTATAGGAAAAGGGATGTTTAAGGGCTGTTCAAGAAAGGAGAAGGTTGGGCAAACGAGAAAGGGGTAGGAATAGGATAGGCACGTGGGATGGAATGAAGATGGAAAAGAAGTATGCAGAATTGAAGAACAGTTAATTTGTGTTTCAGGTTTTTTCATGTTGGAGTGGCTAAAAAATTAATGGTTTTCAGTCAGTGGCCATTCAAAATCTACCTTCAGCAGTAAACCACCCAATACTAATAAAACATTTCCACCGTGATTTCGGAGAGCCAATCTACGTGAATTTACCTATTTCTGAGGGTTCATCATGTGACCATCCTGCTTAGGGCGCCTTAGGACACAATGGCAGTAACGTATTAGATTGAAGAATAGAAAGGAATGACTCCCGAGTAACGCTAAGGGTCAGATACATTAACAAAGACGCAAGCAAGGAATCTATCTAACATATTTATCAATAAATAACTGAACTAGGAGTACTATTTCACCATGAGCAAAAGTAAGATAAGAGGAAGGAGGAGAAAGGAAAGATATTGATTTGGTTAGCAAAAACTGCCGATAATGCACAGATGTTTTTCTTTATTATTAAGTTCTTTCCATAGATTAATGAACGAGTTACAATAGAGATGCTCGACCTTTTTATGTATTGCAAACAGCTACCGGTGACCTTTTATGACTTTTTCACTGGATTAATTCAATACTTTCTTTCGTAATCCGCTTCCCGATTCTTTTAAACGTTGTCGTGACGCTTTAGATGATTCATACAGCACACTTCTCAATTCGTTGCGCGTACTTCAACATTATCTTACCCCAATTCTTTGACTCCTAGAAGCCAAAATGTGAATCATATCGTTTTAAAGAGTATTTATTCATTTAAAAACCATAAGAATGTTTCAATCTGTGATTATAATACCAAATATTAAAAAATAGAAATGCATTAAATATGACAAGAGATGAGAGGAACTTGATTCGTGCAATCTAAAGAATTCAGAAAAAGTGGATGAAGAAAATATTGCAAGGCACGTAGATGGATGTTAGAGGCTGTGGTAGAAAGGAGAATGTTAGATACGAGCGGGTAAGAGGAATAGAATACCATTTTAGGATGGCATTAAGGTGGGCAGAAAGTGTGAAGAACTTAATAAGGAAATAATGTAAGGGAAACAATTTAAAGTTCACGCAATTCGAAATTAGTAATGATCGTAAGCGACCTTCCAAAATCCACCATTATTAAGTAAATTATATTTGGCTTTGCGTTATCCTTTTCAATTTATTAATATTTTAGAAACGATACAAATGACAAAGATTACGCTACCAGTTCTGCATGTCTGCCCCTGAAGACGTTAACTGCAACTCCGGGTGAAGCTATCCCAGAGCTATTTGTAAGGAGGAATTCCCAGAATGCATATCACAACACACAACGGAAGCTTCCTCACGGAAAGAAAATAACCCAATGAAGTGATATCAATACTTATCGTTTATGTATTCAAAGACCAGCACAATAATTTCTACTTGGCCAAAGAAAGAATATTGTCACCCTGGGATTCACTATTTAACCGTGACAATGAATTCTGTAAAACTCATGGAGTCCTGATGTAGATACAGGTAATAGAGGTAATACTATACTTTTCATTCCAATTTATATGATACCCTGCCATCACACGGCAAGTCGTCTGGCAGGTGGTACATTCATGCTACATGTTCCCAATACGCAAAGAGTCGCGGTCAGATGCCGTACATGAAAGGGTTTGAAGGCATTGGACGTTACGGGTTATTAGGGTTTGATGGCGAAAGGACGTTAAAGAAGGGTCTTTCGACGACATGTGTTTGAGAGTGAATCCGGAATACTTGGATACTGAATAACTTACATTGAGCATGAGCATATTATTTACATGCACGACTTAATTGTTTCTTCATTTGCACTATCAAAGTGGCGAAAAAACGCTATTTATAGCATTAATTTTTTAATTAAGGGTTTAAAACACGATTTGCAAATAGAGACCCATTATTAATATAAATAGCTATAATCCCTCATAATTAGTTATAATATTATTCATATACAACAAATTAACCTCCCGTGGACTACAGTTTTGACGTGGTGGAAGGGCTTGTGCTTTCGGATCACCCCTAGAGCTGTGCTGGCGGGAGTAATAATAATTGCTCCTGGTAGGGTCACCCATGCCGGATAGGTCGAAGGTTAGGAGCCAGACGAAAGGTAGTCCACGCAGCGTCTGTTCCTCAGTGAGGCGGCCGGCCCCAGTGGGGCAGCCATTGAGTAATGTTGTCACGTTAAAAACAATTCTGAGGAAGGCAACGGGAAACCACCTCAATAATTATTCCCAAGAATTTATGATAGACAGTATGGAGAACATTAGTCCTGGCAACTACGTGACTCGGTCCAATCGGCCTCGTGTCGTGTCCAGCTGCGGGAGAGATAAGGCTTCCGCGGTCGTCATCTCAAACCTTGCAAGACAAGAGGGCTCTGTTGTAGAATAGGATGTTGGGTTGTGTTTTGTTAGGAGAAGCATATGGTTGTGATAGTGGTTAGGAAACTTAGCGTTGTGTCCACCCACAACCTCCCTTTACCGATAGATTACCAATTATAACATATTAATATAATTATAGAGAAATTCATTGGACGATCTCACAATTTTTCAAATGCGAAGATTTATATCCATCCATGTCGGAAATTTGGTATATTTCATCAAAATTTCCAAACATATATTTCTCAAAATAGTTATTTCCGCTTCCGATTTTTATTTATACGCAATAACCGGGATTCCTCGAATACGACCTCCCATGTATGCATTTCAATGGAGGAGAATGGGGCCTCATAGTGTTTCCTCTTCAGGAAAGCAATAATAAAGGCCTTTCCTCTTCAGGAAAGTAATAAAATATTGGGAACAATGGAGTAAGAAGGAAGGAAGGGATACGAACAAGGAAGTCTCGATGGGATTCATACGTAAAAAATAGTAAGATAGAAAAAAGGAGTCGATGTCGCATCGAGGTAAAAAAAAATACATTTGCTATCAGAGTAATGTATTGGTAGATTTGCGAATGCCATCAGGAAAACTGCATGATGCCTCAAAGAAAGATATTAAAAAGGATGGAAAATGCTGAGAATGTAACTCCGATACGCCTTTGTCACCGCTGATAGGGACGTGAATGCACGCTAAGCAGAGTGAATCGACCATTTTTTGCAAAAAAATGCATTTCTCGATGGGGGGAAATAGAATAAACGAGTATCAGCTAGCGAATTTCATCAAGGGATTGCAATTCGAGTGGAACGAGATTACTTCCGGGTAGACATGGATTCAGAGAGGGCGATAAATATGTTTAAATCTAACACAGCTGATATACAAAATATCACATATACGTATTTCTGCATTTTCGAATAGGGATTGAGTCAAGAATTCAATTCTCGTAAAATCTATTGAAAAAAATGAAACGACGGATCACCGCAACGGAATATACTGCAATGCTTTACTATTGATTTAATTTATTGATAAAATTAAAGGGATATCAGAGTGCACATCTTTTCTTTCATAACTCAGGATTAGAAAAATACATCCAAATGTTGAGCATCTACATTTGAAACAGACAGAAGTAAGTCAATGTTTTTAGTAACAAGCATGGATTTCAGCGAATAAAATATAAAAAAATGAAAATGACAAACACACACTGAAATGATGAACCTCGCATTGCGGAATGCTTTGCTACGCTAGTGTCAGGTCCTTAAACTTATGAATTAAAGCGGAAAAGAATTTTCGAGCTTAAAGATATATCTCAATATCCAATTCGTAGATTAATTCAAAACAAGATGTGATGTTGAATAATTTGACATATATCTAGACAAGGGGAGCTACCTCAAAAGTCTCGTACGACTGGCTAATGTATGACAACAGTTTGACCATTGGTAAAACTCAATAACGGGAATCAAGGTTAAGAGCAATACTGGAATTGACTGACCCCAATGCAATCTTATGATTTTATCTTCCACCCTCTCCACGTTTTTATCTTACAATTTTTAGAGAGAATCAAAGTTCATTCCAATCGTTTCGGTATTCATAAAATGGCAATAAATATTTTCGCCGGGACTTTTTTAATGCTTTCATGCAAAATACAACGGAATACACATATAAAAAAATACAAAGATAACTTTGAATGAACAGTATGAAAGAACTTTAAATCAACTCTATTAGACATAAGGGTTCAGTCAAAAGTCACTAATGCATGTAGATCAGGTCCAAACAAAAGTTAAGAGACTCATTCGCATTTCTGTAGGCGGAACCTCCGATACGCGCTACCCTCCTTCTCAGGAACCACCACGTGATTGAAATATTTAGCATACTCAGACAGATGTGGTAACTACGTCGAATAAATATTACGCAAAAAGAAAATTCTGTAAATATATTGCATTACTCGCATTTAGGCTCCAAAAATTCCTTAACGTGGGATGGAACCGTCGAACCTCGTGCAAAAGCCTGCTAGGATCTTCGTAAAAGTGAAATAGAACAACATTATTTTCAGCTAAGCTAAAAACTTTGGTACGATGTGTTCACTGTTTAACTTAAGGTTAACTCAGAAAGGGAGACTCGATCGACTTCTTCGTTTAAAATACCCGATACAAAAGGCCAATAAATATTTTTGGAAGCTTAGAAATCAATTTCCACAATACTTAACCACAGGGTTTGATGTAAATTTATAACCCTTACTTAAATGAATATACACATTAATATCCCCAAAATATAGCCAGAAACATACTCGTATAAGAATATTAAAGCACTATACAAGTAGAGCTTCGAGTATAGAAAGCAACGATTCACGTTCCACAACTAAAGTGTCAATCAAAATATTTTGATCCAATAGGGCTAGGAGAAATTTAACGATTAAATTGAAAGGAGCACTAGTACTAGTCCTTAGTTGCTATTATACCGACGAAAATGACGCAAGAGCGAAGGCTTTGTTGGACAGGGACCGCAGATTAAGTTCTCGCATAATTTCTGATGAACATGACATCCCTAGAAGTTTTGATCGAAAACATGGGCATAAGAAAGGCGTGTGCGAAGTTGGTGCCGCGAGTGCTCTCGAACAAACAAAAGGAAACTCACACGCGGATCTGCCAAGAACTTCTCGACCATGTAAGTGAGGATCCATATTTGTAATAAAATGCCCCACCAGACTTCTTTCTCTTCCCGCGCCTCAAATCCGTCCTGAAAGGACGTCACTACGGCTCTCTCGAAGTGTTACAACAGGCCGTGACGCGGGAGCTTAGCACCATTCTGGGCGCCGCGGCTCCTTCCAGCAGGCGTACGAGGCGTGGAAAATCCGCTGGCAGGGGGGTGGGAACACACAAGGGTGCTACTTCGAAGACTTTTGAGTGAATGTATCACTTCTGGCATTATTTTTTCAATCGACTTAGTCCTACTACTTTTGGGACAGTCGTAGTATATATATATATATATATATATATATATATATATATATATATATATATACATATAATTACAGATATTTATCACATGGATGAGACTATTAAGAACAAATATTGATATTGAGTGCATCAAAAAGAGAAACGCACGTTGGTTGATTATAATTTTCGGTGGGAAACCCATATTCCTTCCTTCCACTGATGAAGGTGGTTCGTTGTAACACCGAAATCTATAGTCAACCCACAAGTACGTACATGTACATGTTTACGCTTCCAACTGGACTAGCCATTCCAACCCAGACTACATAATAATAATGTGGCTCCTTCCGTCCGTGCATAACGATTCAGGGCATAAAGCGAGACGGAGAAGAATAAAATGAAAATGGAAAACCGGACGCCAGACGAAAATCACAAACGAACGAATCTCATTGTCGGGACTTGTTTTCCCTGCCCGGAGAACCCGAAATTCACACCGAGTCCACTCAGGCGCGACGGAGGGTAGAAATGCGACCCGGGGACGAGAGGTCGACCGCAGACCAGGGGGCAGAGAGAAAGGGAGGGAGGATGAAAGGAGGTGGAGCCGAGACGGCGAGGGGGGTCGGAGGGAGTCAATCCCAGGGCCGGCGGGTGGAAAGAGGCGGGCGGGAAGGAATCGGCAACTTCCACCGGGAGCAAATAAATCAACGGTAGAAGCAAACCCAGCTGGAGGCTCCCACACCCTCACCCCTTAACACGGACGGCAGCCCGGTTGGATGGAAGTCGTTAGGCAAGGGAAACAATCACGGTGGGTGAGTGGGGGGAGCGACGGAGATGTGGCGCTCTCGAAAGGAGGTGGAAGGACCCCTTCCCCGTGTTCCCCATGGCGTACGAAGTGCACCCCGGGGAACGGGATATTATTTGCCGAGGACGAAGTTATGTTGCGAAAAAGGAAGATTCGCCAAAAAAATGAAGCTAGCAAGAAGGCGGAAGTTTCATCGGCTGAACCACTCTGGACGGGAGGGTATGGAGAAAATAAATACGTAGTGGTACTCCTGGAACAATTTGTGTACCGAGGAGGGAGTTCAATCATCAACCGTTATCAACGGACCTAACGAGAACTCATTCGACCCTAATTATGCATAATTAAGTTTACTAAGAAACATTTAGAACATGCATTTGACACTCGCTGGCACCGGTACTGCTTAAATAACAAGAAACAGGATGAGCTAGAGCAAAAAATGTACAACTCAAAATAATGTGCTATCGGTACACCTGCCCCGACGGCATATCCAGCAAGGGGTGTGTAGCAGAGGGCTTTTGGCTACCACCAATAAGCGACATTATGAAACAAACTAACGCAACGTGCCTAGTACTGGGACACGGTACGATATATGGACTTTACTTTCCCCTGAGTTTGTCAATTAAGAGGACTTCCTAAATCTTGAGCTTGCTACCAAACTAAAAAGTGTTTGATATCGAGGCACGGAATAGAGATTTGAGTCCTGTCGAAGAACAAGCCAATAAAAAGAACCAGGCAAGAGCCTTGTTAGGAAGGAAGAGTTTGGTCTGGCGCAACGAATTTAAAAATCCCAATATTCTGTTTCTGGTTGAACAAAACACTCGTTTTATTATTATTATTTATTTTTATTATTACATGATACCTTGCAATCCAACTCTAGTGCGTGTGGCACAGGGTAATTACACACCAGACTACTGACGAGTTAAGATTGATGACTCAACGTAGGTAATCTGACGCAAAAGGTAAAAGTATAACAGCCATATCATTGTGTAGGAGAAAAATAATAAACATAAAGTCCAAGGTTAGGACGACCAATGTTTATGATTTCAAGAACTCATACACGTAAGACCACTAAGCATACTTAACATTGCAAAAATAATGGATAACCATTATTAAAAAACAACTATGTATTTAATAAACTCTCTTAATTGTGACCCCCCTCCTGCCGCTAATTAATCTTTACCTACTCGTTAGGATCCCCACCAAGAACATTCCTGGTGCAAAAATTCAACCTCTCCCCTCCCAAAGCCTACCTACGGTCTAAAGGCGCTGTGTTGCAACGAGGGACGTAACTTACACCTCCCTCACCATCCACCCGCAGTTCTTTCTCGCCCTTTTTTCCCTCCCCTCTGTCCCAAGGGCTATATAAATGGTTTTTTATTTTTTAAATAGACAAGGTGACTTCTCTATTTCACATGAATATACTGCGTGTGTGCGGTATGTTGACACGCGTCATTTCAAATACCAATAAAAGAGTGGAAAAAGATCATTTTTAAAAATTCGGGTACCTTAGAAGAGTGAGATGGGAAGTAAACAAGGGGTTAACTTGTTTTGAAAAGCTGCACGCGGATCACTTGGTGCGTGGCAGGCATCAGAAGAGAGGGTGTTTTTGAGGGCGGGAAGGCAAGGAAAAAAATAAGCGGGGGATGAACTGCTGAGAAATCCAGAAAAGCGATGGGTGGACTCCCCAAGGCTGAACGAATCAATCACCCAATCCATCAAGGCGGCCGGAAGGATGGGAAAGAGGGATGGCGGAGGCGAGGGGGAAGAGAGTGAAAGGGAGATGCTAAAGAGAGAAGGAAAGGGGTGATAGGCGCTGGAGAAAGGTGGCTGAACATGTCACGTACATCCGACACCTGGAGATGGTTAAATGCCCGACCGAAGGAAAGCTTTTCTGTCGATGTTTTACCCAATGTCAGACGGGAATAAAAGGGTTCGAGCTTTACTTAACTGTCTGAAAGCAACACTATAAGAAGGCGGCTTTTTAGAACTCTTCTGCATCTCAAATTGGGTGATGAACCAGTAAAGAGAACAGAGACCGGTATCTTTACATAACCTAGGATTTTCCTCACTCTCGGATTGACTAGACCTCTTGCATAAAAACCTTTTGCACACATTGGAATGAGGTCTCTCTAGCGATGACGTGGAAATGTATTATAATACATTTCCACGTCATCGCTATTTAATAATTATTAGCCCTGTCGTACCACGGCAGAGAGGTTAGGTGTAGATAGATGTAATTTTTACCAATAATGATAAGGGGTCAGAATAAACTTATGCGACCGGGCTAGAGGAGAAAAGTATGTTTTGGATCAAAAGTAGTCCGGCGTGTTATTACCCTAGCCACACCCTAGGTGGCTGGGGTAATAACAGGGCTTGCAGGGTACCATGCGTGTATGTAGGCGAAACCAGCATTAACACGCTGCCGAAACTGTTTTCTACCTAAGGCCACTATTGGGGTGACACCTCTGAATACAACGAACCTGCTCTTCGGAAGAGTGTGTACGAATATCATCACCAAGCACGGAGTTTGGCTACGAAACCGGGGGACCTGGCTTCCAGTAAAACTTGTAAGACAAAACAAAACTGTATATTTTCTGATAGTGTGGCATCCAGCCAAACTGTCACTTGGAGAAAGTAATTTTAATGAAATTTTGTTTACAACATGTATAATATATGTTTCTGATACCAATCCAAAATAGATTATTTTGTTTCTCTTCGGTTAGAGCGCTCGGCTATGGGCTGAATAATCACGGGTTCAAAGTTCAGTACCCCCTCTGGGCACCAACAATTAAACCAATTCTGCACGATATTACCACAACTCAATGAATGATAGTACACCCGACATAGAAAAAGTCTGGCCTCTTCTGATCTTCAATCCTGAATGTGAAAATTACATTCGTCTTACGACTAACACAGGTACCAGGTAAAACCCACGCTCTGTAATCAATCTAACATTCGGGTTTAAGACCGTGTTTCTTTCGTACCATGCACAAATTTATGCTTATTTGGTTTGGTTTGTCAGCTTGCATTTGTATACATCTGTCGGGCAGTGTTCAACAAATGTCGGAAAAAATAAGAGATATCAAATATTTACCAAAGAGTGTGAGATAATGAGGGTGACCTGGTCACCTGATGGCCATGTGCAG
This sequence comes from Hetaerina titia, assembly GCA_037158775.1. Classification (NCBI taxonomy): domain Eukaryota; kingdom Metazoa; phylum Arthropoda; class Insecta; order Odonata; family Calopterygidae; genus Hetaerina; species Hetaerina titia. The sequence goes on along the minus strand of CM073771.1, from coordinate 78,595,213 downwards.
TATCGAAACCATGGTCGTGTGAAGTAATAAATATTTTGTGGCAGTGCAAAGTTTTTTTCTCTACCCCCATAATGAAGGAATCCCACAAATGTACGCCTGAAATTGCTGTTTATTAGCGTGAGATAAAATGTGCACTTAAGGTTCAACCTTCTTGTCAATGCGCCGATTTCGCTTTCAAACCTTATAATTGGAAATTACGGTAAGGTAAATAGCTAAGGCTTAGTGAAAAGACGGGGAAACGTGATTACCTCGATGACAATGGATACCTATAGCTCGAAAAGACGAAAATCTCCACGATTTGGGTAAAATTACCGGGTCGGTGGTGCCGTTGGGTCGGAGTGGGTATGGAGGGAGCGAGATGGGACGAGTCCTCAGAGTAATTAGGTCGATAGTTTAAAAAAAGTTCGGAGTGGGATTTATTGGACGGATGGATGAAATAAGAAGGAATAAGGGAAATTTGATCGACTCTTCGTTAAAATCATACCCAGCGTGCCAGAAAGATTTCTGGCACGCTGCTAGTCAGCAACATTATGCGCAATGAGCAATTCTTAATAAACTACTATAAGATTGTTCATGAATGGAAATCTTCTTAGGCCCACAACGATAGCTTAGCGCATTGCGGAATCGGTATGATAGTTACTTGATAGGAAGAAATAATAAGAAGACGAAGGCAATGGGAAATAGGAAAGCTAAGTTAAGCAGAAAACAGAGGAACTTGAGTATAACAGTAAACGCAGGATAGCAACTATTTGAGAATGGTTTTAAAGGAGGGTAGGCAAGGCATAGTGACATTAAAAGAAAATTTGCGTCAGGTAAGAAAACTTTCACGAAATTGAATCGATAGGAGAGTCTCTATAAGTAAATAAGAAAAGATATTATAAATATTCAATACGTAGCGTAGCTTTATGTAGTTCAGGATCTTGATCCTTGAGGCCTGAGGATAAGCGTAGGATGGAAGCCGTTGAAATATGAGTGAGGAGAAGAATGTAGAAAATAAAACGAACGGAAAGGCAATCCAACGAAGAAGTTCTGGCTATGGTAGGGGAAGCGAGGTTTTTGGGAGAAATTAAAAAAATGGAGGACAAGTGGATGCAGAAGATAGTTAGGAGAACATGCAATGCAGAAGACTGTAATAGAGGGGAGACCGCTGGGTATTCGAGGTGGAGGGAGAAAAAAATAGACATTTTAAATGGAATTAAGGGAGGCAGGAATTATGCAGACCAAAAAATTTGAGGAATTGTAACATGCTGTATGAGGTTTAAGGATACTTTGTGTCATGTTATTTAGAGTTTGAATGCATAGTAGCGTGTAGTGGAGCTTACAAATATTATAAATTGTAGTTCTATGAGCCACAGAAAATCTATTATGAAGTTGGTATACTACTGCTAACAAATAAAATAATTTTTGTATATTTTACGCCCACCATAAAAATATTCCTCAGTGGTGCAGGGAAAGTGATCTCAATTACTCATCTCTTCCAAAAATGTGTCACAATCCGCCCGTAAGAACATTTCATAGTGATCTCCGTTTGGCTAGACTAAAAAATGTTTTTCCCTAAGAAACGAAAGATAAAGATATTCTCGTTCTTATGCAGTGATGACAAAATTTGTGAACCTTATCTTTTCCGACACTAATTAGAAATAAATTAGTACTCTAGGCAACTGAGAGTCCCGATATTTTCTCTCTCCGGAAAATAATTGCCCTTTTTCCATTTTCATAGCTCTTAGGTAATTTAGGAGCATCGATTTCCTAGCATTCACCCATTTTTCCAATTAGTGAGGGAAGCCATTTTGGACGGAAAGTGAATAAAATATGGCAACGGCAAAAAACTTGAATATGATAGAAGTGAAAAAAATGAAATTCTGTGATATCAAACGCTACAAACTTTTAAGAAGATGAAAGGCTTGGGGAGATTCGGTGAATAACTCAAATGCGGGTGGGTGGTGCCGATGGGGTGGAGGAGGTATCGAGGGAGAGAGATGGGACAAGTCCTCGGAATAATTAGGTGGATAGTTCAAACAAGGTGCAGAGGAAGAATTGATTGGACGGATGAAATAAAAGGATTGCGGGGGAAAGGGGACCGAGCAATGTCTTTCGGAGTGGTGGAATTACTGTCGGAGGGGAGAAGGTTGGAGGATTATGGGGGATGGGGTCGGGTGTGGGCGAGAGGTCACGACGGAGGGATGGGATAAGAGGATTTAGAAGCCAATGACAAGAAAGAAGAAAAGAGGAGAGAGTGGAAGAAGAGGGGAGGAAAAGAACTCGATGTGACGCTTTCGAAGGGGAGGTTACAAAAGGAAAAGGTCGACACTCCATTCCTAAAATTTATGGGTGATACAAGTTATACATACTTAATACTTTTTTATTCGTTTGAGAACTAGTATATGTACATTTATGCGTAAGTATGTATATTGTGTGTACATATGTAATGTATATATATATATACTTGTATACATAAATACAGACACACATATATTATATACACATAGCCATGCATCCGCGTTCGTTAAAACATAATAATAGGCATAGGTTGGAAGCTATTGAGATGCGGGGGAATGGAAATGATAAAATGGGTGAAAGGAAAACAAACGAAGAACTACTAGGTATGGTTTTGGAGGAGATAGCATCGTGGAAGAAATCAGAGAAAGGTAGGAAAGGCGGTTGCAGCATATTTGGCTTGACTATGGGCCACTGAAGTGTGTGTAAATGAGAGAAACTTTAGGCAGGCGATGAAGAGAATAGGCATGCTAGACAGACTGGAGGAAAGAGAAATATACGTGAAGTTGAAGTAGGATAAATTTTAGTATGGGCATCCGGTTACGTTTTGTGAGACGCTGAGATATGTAACGTTGCTTCGTCGATGTCCATACAAAACTTACATTTAACTACTCCTAAATAATAATAATACACGTATATAGAAAACTCGCGAAGCGTAGGATATATATATATATATATATATATATATATATATATATATAATGAAATATATATTTATGAATAATGTTATTTTTATAAATATACGTATATGTGCGGGTGTGTATACATACAAGCCGACTAAATATAAGCATGGGGACCCCTGCAAACGGCCGCTAGGGTGTGCGGCAGAGGGTCATTCCAAAACAGACACAAAAACTTACTTTTGACACACAAATCTTTACCCACACTGTCACATACAATTATAATGGTCCCTTATCGTTCTTGGGAAAAATGGCAACGTAAATCCACCTGTTCTACGCTTAATCTTCCTAATTTTATTTTTTTATTCCTTCTACCGTAATATGTCGGGGTTAAAGAAACATTTTCAATATCATTGCTAAAGAAACTTCATTCATAATTATGCAGGAGACTTAACCAATAATTTAAATATTTGCTCCGTGAGTTATCCCCAACCTAGCTCCTCTAATAATTTTGACACGATACTCAGTTTGTCAAAACTACGTTTTACAAATCTAGTTCTTCTACTCTACACGCGATCTAATTCGGCAATCAATCTAAATTCAGGAGAATTCCATATACTGGCTGCATATTCTAAATGAGCCCTAGCCAAGAAAATATAATTTTGTTCTTTAACCTTTTCGTCACACATTCCCAATACTCTTATAATAAATCCTAATTCCTTATCAGCTTGTCCTCGCATTCCCCTTATATTCTTCACCCTGGAGAGACCATGAACGAGGGTTACGCTTAAGTATGTAATCAATTCTGATCCTTCTACTTCGGTATTTCTAATGTACTAGGCGTTCATGAGGGAACTATTCATATTTTTCAAATTCATCACTATGTATCCTGTTCAATCCTCAAAAAGACGTGGTGGAGATTAGAGGTTTAGGAACGTAACCACGCCGTGAGAAATAATTATATTAATCCATCTATCCGTATTTGGATCGATTGTATTTTTAATCCCTCTAGAATCTGCGGTGGCCGCCCGACGCATATAACATTCACGCCAGCGTATAATTTTTGCTTTCACCGTGTAAGAAATAACCGACGACGTCCTTGGTCCCAAAGAGGTCTTTCTTATCATTCGCAAGTCGAGGGATAAGATTTAAATACGCCTTCTCAACCTTGAGGACGCGAGAGCCTTCTCTCCTGCTCGGCCAACGGCAACAGAAGGGTGAAGAGATAAACTTACCCCGCGAAGTGATAAAATTGAAGGTAATCCAGAAAGGACTCCATGGATCAGAGTCGCTACAAAGATTGCGGCCAACAGAAAATTGAGTGACGATCGATGAGCGGGTCTTCGATTTCGACAATAAAACGCGGGAGGCCGGTTAATTGGACTAATGTCTCGTACAATTCATTCATTTACATTAGCGAGAGGTTTTTTCAGCGATATTCCGTTCTTAGCTGGGAGCTACGCAGACTGCGCTTAAGATATTGTGAATATCTGCGGCATTTTATGCACGGTATTTCGTCATAAGATCTTGTTCATTAAAAATCCCCAAAATTTCGATGTGTAATAGGACGCCTCGGTAGCACTCGTTCAGGCACCGAAAAATTCGGGTTTGAGTCCCGGTCAAGGAGAATAATTTTTACCCTTTAAAATTGTTACATTTTTAACGTATGTTAGCGGATGACTCAGTTAAGGTTACTGTCGCGGCGTCTCCCGCACTTCTTTGAAAAATGGAAGCTTTTACTCCGATAATCAAACCTTGGAGTGCATTGTTAAGGAAAAGAAATCAACTAGCTTTTGATAGGCATGGCAAGACACCCGAACGGAGCTAAAATGCGTTAAAAAATTTTCACATTCCCGGTAGAGGACCCATTCCTGTGTCACCATTTATTTTCCCACAAAGCTATGGTCAAGGAAATCGCACAGCTTCTACTTCAGATAAGGATTTGAAAATGGGATCCCTAGACCAGTAACTGAAGGCCTAACCACGTGCGAAAAACATTTCGAGGATTCGGGAATTGGAAATGGTTTCAGGAAAATTCGCCAAATTTGTGAAAATATTGCTACGAGAAATGACGTGATGGGTATGCTGATGGAAATAGGATGGGAGTTACTTGATTCACGAAGGGAACAGGCAAGGCTTTTTAGACAGGCACAGGACACTGTGGAAATATCTTTGGCACTAAAATATATTGGTACTTTCGACCGCCAGAAAAAATAAGAGTTTAACCACACTACAGACGGCTTTAAGTATTCCTTCTTCCCTTGCATGATATTTAACCAAAATAAAATCGAACCTAAGTGTCCACATGCCTACAAGTATACATACATATACATAAGTAAAACAGTTTCTGGCGTGACTTGGTGGAAAATCTTCATATTGAAATTGAAAAATAAACAACTTGGCTGTTCCACATAGAAAATTTTTATTTACGACCTAGGTTTCGTTATGGTATAACGTCTTACCAAGATGGAAGATGGTATACCATAACGAAACCTAGGTCGTAAATAAAAATTTTCTATGAGGAACAGCCAAGTTGTTTATTTTTGAGTTTCAATATATATATATATAACTTAGACAGTAACACACAGCACGAGAACACATAAAAAGAACACTCACAAAAATATCTTGATAATTTCGAATTGAACAGTGATATTGTCCAGTATTGCAAGGTTAAGGCATACGTGCATGTGTACGAGCGTTTCAATATTTAACCTAACATGTATGTCCAAATACATGTGAGAACTAATAGCTGCGCAAGTATAGCTGCAGCTCTACCAACCCCACCAAACGCCCTTGCGGCGGTTAGCAAGGCTCAGCAGGGTATTGTGTAGAGGTAGCCGATAAATACATCCTCGACTCCTTTGGTATGTTTCTTTTCGTCGTCAGTAGTTTCATAAACTAGATTGAGAGGGGGGGGTTAAATCATATTCTAGCGGTCCCCAAAAAAGTGTACAAATTTTAAGAATCTCCGAGGAAGGAAATCCAGCGTCACATTTTTTTTATCCATACAATCTTAAGTATTCATTCTTCTTTTCCCCCATTATGACGGCTCCAAAAGTTGGCTCTTTGAACTTCACTCGTGCTTTGGATGGAGATTATTTTTTACACCCATCCTTCTACCCTTATCCAATCTTGGTCGAAGTTTCTTCACTAAAAGTTGCATTTTCTTTTATCCTTGTGCTCCACTTCCGAATTTTCTCGCTGTGACGTTTTACTAACCCCTTATCTGGTATGCTCGGTGAAACGGATTTCGCCTTGTGGAGAAAAAAAATCTTTTGACCCCATTACCATCGTCTCTTGGATTGGATGCGCCGGCATTAGATAAGTAAGAAAGCAGTGAGTTATAATGGCTTTGCCATGTTGGCGGAATAGATGAGAGTAGAATCATAAAACAGATATATGGGAAAATCGTAAATGCCATGGAGGAAGAAATAGATATGGATTGTCATGATTACATATGGTTGAAGACAATTTCAAGACGAGGAATTTTGGAAGCCTCCGGAGGACCAGCAGAACACGCACGAAACAATGTAGAGAATTGACAGAGGCAGAAGAATTATTCAAGGATAAGGCAGTCCAAGGACGAAATTATTAAAATAGTGCAAATTTCCTGTTACAACCAGAAGTCAATGTTTTCCTGACTCTGCCTTTTCCGAAAGGAAAAGTGTGAGGGGCATGTAAATGCTTAACTTAAATATTCTTTCACCATTCCTCTTCTTTCATCGGGAATGGTTTTTCTCTGGATTGCTAAATTTATCGCTAACTTTCTGTGGCTATATAAAACAACTCAAAATTGACGCAAACATTTCTATATATTTGCCAACACATACACCATTGCAATGGAGTTAAAATAACACTTCGGATGACTACTGATGGATAATTTGTGGAAATCCATTGTAAAAATGAAAGTGAAATATTTTTCTTTTTCACCGGGAGTGTTTCATTAAAAGTAGTTTTTGTCAGGCAGGTGAACCGTCATTTTATGCAGCAAATTTCTCTTTGAACAACATACTAGGAATCGTTTATAAATGGCTTTGCTGACATAAAAAAATCTTCACCACCCACGCTAAAAGCATTACCACATTTCTCTGAAAAAACGAGGCGGTTTAACTTAAGCTTAAAAGACGATTTCAAGTGTGGAGACAATTTTATAGTCAAAAGAATAAAACAAGTCTTGTAACTGCAATGGTGAATTGTTAAGAATGCAAATCCTATTATTGGGTGGCTTTGGGCAGGATTTCCATAATACGTTCACACTCCGACCCAAGTAAACAGTTGTGCAAATGTTATGTATCTTTATCGCAGGCGAACATTCTGCTTTTGAATTAAAAACATTATGGTGATACCAATTAGGATTGCCTGTTCTCTAAAACGTAGACAATTCTTCTGTAAAGAATTAGTTCTTGAAAAAAAAAGTGCCACATAATCCATCGAAATGTTTTCCAGCTACGCATATACCAGGAGCTGAGGATATTTCTTCAGTGAAATCGTTATGCACTTGGAACTGTGAAATTTGCAACAAAAATCAGTATTTTTGCAGTTCAAAAACTACGTATTAATATCTTGTAAAGCTTAAAAATATGAACATCTACATGATACATAATCTAAATAAATACACCGCGACCCACCCGGAAGGTGAGATGGCAGGGAATGCAAGCACCAGGTGGGAAGAGTAAGGGGTAAAGCAGAGGAAGGAAGAGTTTTTAAAGGGTTAGGAACGCGGAAAAAACATCCTTAAAAAGGGAAAAAGCCCTAAAAAGGCGTGAATGGCGCTGAAAATCCACATACGTGCTAGCGGAAAACTTATTTCCTCACAAGAATTCATTTCACCCACTAGAGCAGTTCTATAGTGGGTGATATCTACACCTATAGTCAGTGGGAATAATAACGAACCACAACCGCCGATACGAAAGGGGACACCACCATACCAAGACTGGTCAAACAAAAATGGAAAGAAAGGTGGGGAAATATCCCCTCCAGTTCAATATTTTTTTTATTTCCATGGTATTAATAAGTGTATGTTATTTACAGGTGTTATAATATAGATGACGTGATTTCTGAGACGTCCTGTATCTGAAATTTCTATGTTTCTTTATTCATAGCAGTGTCTTGAAAAGTAGAAAAGGCAAGGAATACTTAGTAAGTGACTCTATTGCGGTTCGGTATGCTCTTTCATAATCAACGAGCTTCCAAAAGGTTGGAGTACAGCCGCGGTTAAAAGTTAAATAACTATTGCTTTAATTTCTCTTAGGAAATTCATCATTTATCGTCATTATCTCTGCATGTTCATTTGCCTCAAACGTTCCAAACGAAAATATCCTTTTTTCGTGCCTCTTTTTTCCTCCAACTGTCTTCTCGTACAACGTCCAGGCCCTTCACTTGTTAACTTAATTAGATATAGAAGGATTCTCGATATACGATACACGTTCTCATACTTGGTCTCTTAGCCACTCATCGCTAAATCACAGTATTCAGCTGTAAATTCAAATTATAGGATCCTCTTCTAGCATTTTGAAACTTTCGTTTCTATTCATTTCCTAGACTATTACGGAACAAAACTTGAATGAGAAGTTATTGATTGATTTAGGTAGTTATCTATTCTTATTTTGCATCAAGTGTTAAGCACATCTACACATACAAAATACCCAGAAAGTTGCGGCAATTAAGCGAGGCGTTCTAGGACACGACACGACCCGTAAAAATAGAATGCTACTTGATGCAATGCCGACAAAAAAAACATGCTAATAAAAACAACCTAATACTTGGGAAAGATAGAGAAATACAGGTAAAAAAGAGAAGTATTTGAATACCTGCAGTGAAATGTTTACCTTTACTTCAAATATGTGTGTGCATTATGCCGACATTGAAATTTAGATTGAATTTTAATTATTTTCAAATGCATACGTCAAGTTTGAAGCTTTTACAAAGAAGCGGAATTCCATAGCAGGATCTTGAGTTACGATTTAAAGAAAGGAAAAAGAAAATGTCATTATGCATCGCGGTTTTGTATGCCTTGGAAACTTGATCGTTGAGGCAAGAGGATTATTGTAATTCAGAGAATTTGGATACATGAGCGTGGAGAGGAATAAAAACATTAAAATGAACGGAAAATAAAACAAACAGAAGTTCTAATTTGAAGATGAAGAAATCGAAATTTGAAGATGGCAAGGCAAGTGGTTATAGGAGAAACTCAAGAGGTAATGAGGATGCTGAAGACTGTAAAAGGGGGGAGAATGTTGGGAAAGTAAGGCAGAGAGAAAGAGGAAAATAATTTGCATTTCGGGTTGAATTTGAGATATAAAAAACTTATCTTTCCCCGGTAGACTACTGCTAATAATATCAAGTTTGAAATTAATGCTTAAATTCAATTTCCACGTCCAGGCAGAAAACGAGAACTTTAGAAAGTATATTTTATTTTCCCAGATTTTCAATTGAATAACTAGACATTCTTGCCAATATCATATTTACCATAGGGCATAATCAATAAATCTTTGTTTTCCAGGTATACTGATGTGTTTAAGGTGAGCTGTTGTAACATTCCAGTTCCTCCAATGTCACCCACAAATATAAATTATGATCCCAACGAAAGTTAATCTCAAAGAGTTTCTTTTGCTCTTGAAGATGAGCTTAGCATTCTAAACAACATGTTCGTTATTTTAGCCAAAACATTCTTTATTTTTGGGATGCGATGTGACATTTATGCATTTTTTCTGATTTTTAGATAACCATGAAGTAAAAATCAAGTTGCTTTCATCATTTTTCTTATCCTTTCGAACGAATCTCAATTTTTTCGCTCCCGTAAAAATTATATTTGTCGCTCTCGTATCCAATGAATACATACTCTCACATTTCGATTCATGTGGGTGTTTCCTCAGACGTCGATGAAGCGGATAATTTGTATTCGTGAGTCTGCTAGAGGAGATAAGTTCTGAATGTGGTACATGCCTTATCTCATTTCCATAGCAACCATCACTTCTTGAAAGGTATGAAAGAATCAAGCCGTTGTTGTGTTTTGATCCACTCAACTTATACATTTTGCGAAAGAAACAATGAGACCATCCCGGTGGGGGAGGATTTTTCCCTTAATTTCCCTATCCCACCCTCCCTCTCTCCTCCATTCCACCCACGCGAAAGATTAACTGTTCTCCTGCTGAAGAGAAGCTTCTTTTTCCCCACCCCCTCATCCGCTATAGGTCGAGGGTTAAGGTCACGTGCTCCCATAAGAAACAGTGTTCATTTAAACTACAAGGTATCCCAATGTTATCCTGACAAACCTGAAAGTTGAAACTTCTGTTTATTCTTAACACAGCCTTCCTGAACATTCACACATTTTTCACAACGTCAAAGCAATGAATCCATGGCCGCCGAGAACGCTTCTCTAGGGGTCTCTTTTGCCCACTGGAAATACCGGCTGGTCCGTGGATCACGGGGTATTGATGTAGCTGTAGTATTTGGAAAAAAATGGTTTTCCGGTGGAATAAGTTGCCTTATTTAAACGATCACAGAAATACAAAGAGCACATAACACTTTGATTTCGTGAATAGAAAAACATAACAAATACTCTTTGATGATATGATGGGGACTCAAATTATGAGCGTTAAGGGATATGTACCGCTATAATCAATTTGTTCCTATTGTAATGCGTATCACGGTCTAATTCATACATGCAATATCCTCGCAATTATCCTGCATCATCCTTCATTTCGCAATATTTGCATTTCTCCCTCTCTCTCTTGGCAAATACATCCGGAACGAAATTAAACAACAATCCCAATATCCAAAATATACAGCATTTCTAGCACAACTGATTTCTGTAGTCATAATTTTAACATTTTTTATTTCATCCTAGCGTTAATCTTCGTAGAACCGTTAAATTTCATAGCTTCCGAAAGCCAAGTAAATAGCCGTAATCATTTCGTAATCTAATGAACATATTTAAAAAAATGTTTGCACGTAAATGCAGACAAAGAAGATAAAAATAAATGAACCAATAAAAACGAAAAGGAAGGTAAAAGGAGGAAAATAAAAGTAGGGAATATAAAACACAAAATGAGAAAGAGGAATAGGGCAGCGATACGACAATTCATAACAAACAAAAGGCTCCCGGGCGTGTGAGACTGAAAGCTCCGTTTAGCACGATGGCATAATGCCAAAGTAGCAAGCCAATCTCTCGCCAACGCATACGATGGCTCATTAAAAAAGAAAACGGACAACAGCATAATGCACTAAATGTAATGGTCGCTTGGCATGGCATAATTTTACCAACAGATCGATTACACTTATGATCACTGAAGGGAAAAAACAATATATCTTTCCACTAAATTTTTATTAGGTACGACTAATTTCAACGCATCGGCATCATCCTCTGAGTGCAGGTTCAACGTATTGTTGAAACTAGCCGTACTTACTAAAATATTTTGTGGAAAGATATATTGTTCTCTTTTTACTTCAGTGATAATGGATTTCCACAGAGTCAAGTCTGAAAACATCGAATATGTAAGCTTATGATGGTGGCAATGCGAAATCTCTTTCTTTGGTTCTCAACAAAGAAATTATATAACATAAGAAACAACCATTGGGGGTTGAAGATGATCCCTGCCTACAAATGATGAAGCATCTCATAAAAACACATTCGGAGTTTACTTTGCCACGGTTACGCAATATGGAAGAAAGGAGAAGCAAATAAGATTGGAAGCGATGGAAATGTGCTGCTGAACAGGAATTATGAAAATACAATGGATTGCCACGGGTAACAAATTAAGAAGTACTTGGAAGAATGGGCAATACAGGTATCCACGGTCTCAGGCTGAGCGATATTGACTTTTTGCCGTCGAAAATTCGCATTAGGGCAACGTCAACCCCTTCTCAACAAGTCAATAATATCAAAGATCGGATTGCTAATGTCGAAGAGGTCGACTTCAGTTCCGCGTCGACATCCAGTGAGCAGTATCAAACCAGTTCCGAAGATTGATGGCCAGCGACTACTCTTTAATTCACGCATCCCTTGCATATCGCAATGGCATGCCAGCCAATACATCGAAACGTTCATATTTTTTCATCGAAGATCGATGGACAGTGGCAGTGAAAATACGGTGCCGTGGAACAATGAAGATCAAAAGGACGAATCGAATAACGAAGTGAGTTGTTCCATGTAGAATGAAAGATGTGCTGGAGGTCAGATGAGAAGCACTGAACAGAAAAAGCGATAAACTGTGCACATTTTGAAATGAGAAATTTTGCTGAAGACAGTTGGTAAAGAACACTTGGACATTACACTCTCATTAAAACCTTTCATGGGATACACGTATCAAAAGAATATGCGGACCAAAGAAGCTAGTTTTCACCAGATTAGCTGAAGGAAAATGTAATGGAAAGATAAGAGAGATGTTACCTCGCGTTAGTTAGACTATATTTTGAATATGTGATTAATGGGTGAAAAACTTAATAACTAGAAGGCGCCAGATTTTTCTTCACCTTTCTTGCATTCCCTGAATATTCTTCTTCTACCACCGAAAATTACCCACAGCTACTTCACGGAGATAACGTTTACTACAGCCGGTACGGCATCTTGGTGTGAATTACTCCTTTACGCATGCGAGATGAGCTACTGGTAACAAAAAGGGCAATAAATGAAGGTAAGATTATTTTTGAGAAAATACTTGAAAACTATAAAATAAAATACTTGAAATGAAAAAATAAAATTACTTTCCCTCCAATCGCGATCGTTTGCAGTTATTCTGATCTCTTATTTCTGACCTCGTACGTGGAAAAACACCATCTTAAATCTGCAGGTTCTACATTGGGATAAACCATAGTTTACTCAAAAAGACAATTTAATCACGGTTCTAAGTACAGGTGAAAACACGGTGACGATCTCAAAAACACACGAATTAACAAGTATTAATTAACTTAGGGTCCTCGAGAGTGACGTCCGAGCAAATTAATACTCAGGCTGCTGGGAGAAAGGCACACACGAAGACGACTGCAATGTTAACACAAACGACTCGAAAGCACGATCTCCGTTCAGTCTCGTTTAGGGCAAGATCCATTGTCATTTCACGTCACGATCCTTTTGAGCGTTTGCCGATCCACATTGCGTCTGCGAGGAAGATCGTACGCTTTAACAGCTTTACTTCGAGGCAGAAGCTTGACACTAATACGGGAGAACACGAAGAGCGTACTCGAGAAAACAAACGAAACCCCATGCGGACCCGAAGGATATTTTAGTTATGCAAGACCATGGTTTACACACTTAACGTCTCCACATCTAAGTGCAGAAATGACGAGAAATCAATTATCGTGTACGATTCGGAAATTATCGACAACTGGGCAATAAATAACAAGAGTATCCGATGGCTTCACTAATATTTTCATATCCAATCCTCGATTAAATGGACCATAGAGGGTAGCTAAGGGGGAAACCGATGTCGCCATCCATTTGGGAGACCCGGCCCAAAATTATTTACTCGCACGAGACGCTAAAATGGAGTGCCGCACATTTTATGCTGTTCGAGACGACCCGGCCGAGTAATGGGACATTGTTTTGGACTCCGTCCACCAACCACACGGGAATCCAGCAGCTGGAATCGTTTCAGCTGTAACGCCACTTGTTCAACATTGCTTGGCGGAAGCGAACTGACAGTATGGGGGAACAATTGCAAAACACATGAGAGAGTCTCAGAGAAGAATTCGGCGACCGAGGGCAAGGAGACGTCGCAAGAGCCAAACGCCCAACGGAAGGAAGCTGACAAAAAACTTATTTCTACGGACGCACGAAAAACTAACGGGGAACCTTAGGCCCCAGCTACCCAGAAGTTGCAAATTAAAACAGTTTCGGGCTTTGGACGAAAAGTTTTCGAGTCACTCACAGAGAGAGAGAGAGAGAGCTATATACATATTTCCTTTCTCCCGGGGAAACGAAAATGGCCAGAAGAAAAAAAAAGGGGGCTCACCGCAGGCCAAACTAAGGAAAACCTTGAAAATGAGCTCAAATCGGCTTGGGCGGAGGAACTCCATAACGCGAGTATCATTTCGGACGGCCAAATCGGAAATGAAACGAAGTCGTCCCACAATTCTGTCTTCCTAAGTAGGAAGCGAATATCAAAATTCGATTTTTGTTTGGAATGTATGCAATGGATAATTTAAACACTGAATGTTCAGTGTTCGCGGCAATATTCAAATACGCTGAAACAAAATCTTCATGTGGACAAGTGAAGTAGCCGCACTGATTAATGTAAGGCGAGACAAAATAAAAATTCTGACTTATTCCGCATGTCTGTACATGCTCAGAGTGGCCTAAAAACACACCAAAGATTCCTGTGACACTAGTTAGTAATAATAAAAACGTAATTTTACGGTTAATGATTTAAAAAAAATATCTTGCAATTACTATTCTCCAAAATACCTTGCAAAAATATTTCCATAATGTCATTATATTATTTGCAATTTTAAACACTTAAAATGTATTCACTAAATCTACTTAGCAAACCAAGGAAGCGGTGAGAGGGTGAACAAGTTCCTCGCCGAAGGGGTTCGATACGCTATGTTGGAAAACCAATCCACTCCACGAACGTTAAACCCCCGTGGTCATACTGCTAAGAGTAAAGTCTTGCTAAATTTATCAATACATATAAACAAAAAAAGGCCGAGACCGTAAACTTTTACGTTTACGGTGTCGGCCTTTTTTTGTTTACATTGATTCACGACCGTCTACGGCTACGTTCATTGTACATTTACCTTACCAATACATGCCAACTATATTAATGCAATTAGCAGTTAAAAATATCAATAGGTAAATATTCTTGCAAATTTTTCAAAGACTCACCAACAAGTTAAGGTACTCTCACCAAGCAGAGCCAATTAAGATGAATTATGGCTAACAAAAACTTTTAAGATGAAAATAAATGCTCTCCTAATGAAAATGAATGCTCCACACCAATCTAGTCTACGTTTCAGACGACGTGATCCATAATGTATTAAGATAGAGGTACAACAGTTTTTTATGAGAAATGTTAATTTACTCTGAGCCTTGGGAACAAGTCCCATGAGTCCAAGACAATCAGTTTGCATTTGCATGGTCTCTTAAAATAACGCAACCGTGGACACGGACTGAGGTCGTACCACCTAGGGGGCCTAGTCCCATCTAAATTTACTGATGTAACACAATGTTATTTCACTGACTTAACATGAAATAAAAAGAATTAATATATTTTTTATAATTCCCAAGCCAAAGTAACTATAAAAAAATGAAAGGACAGAAATGGTTTTTTGAGAGTGCTATTGCAGAGGTAACCATTAAGGGAAGCGATTCTTTAGTCGCACGCAGAGGTTCGCTTTCAATGGTGACAACATACTTGAAAGAGTTAAGGTTGGGAGCCACTTGAAACGCGAGGAGAGCAAGCGAGGCTTAGATTTTTGGAAAGGTTCACAGCAAATGAGTTTAACTATGACACAAAAGGCAATATTACACTACACCACTATATATGGATCAATAATAGGAGAATGCATATGCATTCTCATTTATGTAAGCTGAAGTAAGTTTTGCAAGAATATATACGTCTGATTTGGTGAGTATTAGCATGTTTCTCGTTGGTACTGCAAGCAGTTGCACTCTATTTTTACGAGTGGTGCCTATGACGCCCCAACCAGCCCTAGTGGAAGCTCGCGGGGTACGTATTGTGTAGATGTAGGTCACACCAAACGCGGACGGGAATACCCTCTCGTCCAGTCTACCGCCGCGTAAACATACAATACCGGAAAAATCACATTTTAATACAGGTTTAACTTCTTTATTGACACGTACATAACACAGAAAGTGAAAAAGTTTAAATTTAATGTACGCGTAATTTTGAACTAATTAAATAATTAAATTATGAACTCAAAATTAATGTGATGGTTGAATCTGCCAGAAAATTATGTAGACGACAGTAATTTCTGTGACTCTCATCGCTCTTCGATTTAACTCCGTTCAGGAAACTTTGCATTTAAAAATTCAAACTCCTAATTATTTTATAATGACATACAGTTTACTCTACAATGAGCACAACAGAATATCGTAGACCATTTGCATTTGACAGGAATTCTGAATAGACGCTGCGCACTGCCAACGTAGAGGTACGAGACCATGACGACCGTATCTACAATTCGTGCATGTTATCTCTGTCTTAGGTCTGCATATAAAGACAATGTGAAGAGCCATACTTGTTTTCCAGAGTGAAATTCAATTGTTCCTAACAATGGCTGTCAACTTGCACGAAAAAAAACCGCTAGCGGGAAAACTTGTTCATTTTTAGTCTCCACCTTCTAAATAAATAAACAACTTGGCTTTTCCAAAAAGAAAATTTTTATTCGCTACCTATGTTTCGTTATTTTATAAAATCTTCAGGTCTGAAGATTTTATACCATAACGAAACCTAGGTAGTGAATAAAAATTTTCTATGTGGAAAAGCCAAGTTGTTTATTTTTCAATTTTAATATTGAGCCACCTAGTTTTCCTTTAAAATGCATCATTTAAAAAATCACATAACTTATTTGAAGAAATTGCGATTAAAATATTTGGACATTTCAGTCAATTTATTGTTAAAAAAGAAGGTTCACACAATCTTAGCTTATGACTGAATAGCAGCGTGGCAGCGTCTGGATCTCAACTCAATCAAAATGAAAGTAAGAAATTATACAGTTTTCCACTTTCAAAAATTTATTATTTTGACAGGTTACAATGTATCCACAACACTTAGGCTTGACCATACAAGCTATTCTCAAAAATTATGCTGAGAAATATCGATACCGGTCAAAATAAACAATTTATAAGCGAGAAACTACAAGCGATCCGTTTTCATTAGGCATGCGAGCCAAAAATCGTTTTCCCTCGAACATTTTGCTGAAAATTATTCGAACCACTAAAAACGTAATTAATTTGATCTTAAATTAGCTAAACATCCTAATGACTGCGAACCTCATTGATATACAAGGGTGGTCTGAAATGTTTCCGACCTAACAAAGATAGAAGACATTTTTTCTGAAATTTTCTGTGTCAAGAAACTTTTCAGATCACCCACGTAGCTGTTTCTGGATGGTTTCGGAAAGGTGTTACATGTATCCTGTTAGTTATTCCGATTTCATAATGCCCCCATTGAAGAAAGATCCGTCATTCGCTCACTGCGAGGTTCACAATGTCTTTACTTTTCACACGTCCAAATGCCATCTTCCTTCTCCCTTAATCAAGATATATTTCCGCCCTCGCGTAACCCAGGTTACCACGGCGCCTAAAATATGTAACCGCGGAGGGTCGCTCCACTTACAATCACTGCGCCTGCTCGACTGGGTCTCTCCCAACCAAGGGCTTTCGGCCTCGCCACCACGGGACGCTAGTTAAAATAAAACGTGAAGAACGATAACGGCATTATACGTGAGGAGAGATAATGAGAGACGAAGGCCGAGGCACCGTGCGAGGAAGTGACGCACATTCGGCCGGCCGCCGCGGACGGAAGCGAATGGGTGGAGGAAGAACAAAGGGGAGGAAGAGATGGATGAAAAAATAAACAAAAACGCAGCCTCGGAACCTTTTATGAAGGGCTTCCCCGGGTCCATTAGCGCATCCTCTCGAAAGCCGAGGAATAACGCAACATTTCGTGCGGAGAGGAGCGGGGCGGGGCAAAGAAGGCAGGACTCCGGTGCCCGGAAGTTGCGGGGATGCTGCGGTCATTTGGGAGGGGGGGTGGAGAGGAAGAAAGGGGTGCTTGGGATTGAAGGGGTTCGAAAGGGTGAGAGGGAGGGGAGTGGCGAGCAACGGGGGTCAAGTCACTGTGTTCTGGGGAGAGCGAAAGGAATGCTCTAGACCTTGGGTTTCAAATTATTTATACTGGGATACTCTACAACAGAGCGGGTTGTGAGGGGGTAGGGAAACCTCTTTTGAATTCATCAGCGGAGGAACACTTGCGCATCAACTATGGGGGGAGGGAGTGATGAAGCAACTTGGGATGAGATGGTAGGTGGGGAGATTTTAAGGATCCTCGTGATATTCGGCGAACAAGGGCGCGGAACGCAGTAATTGCAAGAGTGGTCGAGTTTCAAGGCGATGAGATGTAAAATTTACACAGGAATGTTCCCTTTTTTCAAGTTTTGGTGAATAAACATCTCGCACAAATTTTGCAGAGCGCTCACGCAAATCATATCGTTGAAAGTAGTCTCAGAGGTAAAAGTAGGTTTTGATGTATATAACAAGGTACATTGTTCGCATTGTTCTCACCTCTAATCCCCTCCTTGCAGGATACCAAATGCAATAAATAACCCTTAATTACAAAAAACTATCCCTTTACACCGTCTACTTTCCGTCTTTATTGATTAATTCCAAATTCCTAAATTTTCTGACCCCGACCTCTGCCCGACGTTCTCCCCTCTATCTCCGCCTTCAGCACTTCACTCGAACCAAAACTCGCAAGACCTACTTTTACCACATTTGAACTTGCAACAATAACCGTCTCAAAATGGACAGATCAGAAAACAAACGAAGAAGTGGTGGCACTTCTGTTTTCTGTTCTGTCCATTTTATTTTACTTTTATTTTTCTACACTTCCATCTCAAAGTCTTAGTTCTACACCGATCCTCAAACCTCAACTACCAAGTTTTGAAGCAACACAAAACTAAGCTCCGTATCTGACAAAGATTAACTCCCTCCTCTTCGTTAAAGCTTCTTTACCTCAGTAATTATTTTTCTCGATACTATTTCTACTTTCCCCATTTCTCTAAGGCAAATCCTAAATAGACGAATTTTTCTACCGGCATTAGTTGACGTCCTTCAAGTTAAACTTACTTAGCCTTCTTACATGTTGAGAAGGTCTGTGCCTCCGCTTTCTTCAGAATTATTCTCAAACCGTTCCTATCACACTGGTGTCGTAGTACGGTAACCATTAGATAAAATTCCTTGGCTGACAGGTTTAATCAATCCTTATCAATTTACGATTAAAAGTAAAACTGGACGAGGCTAAGGCTTTCTTGCTACCGAGAGTCTACACCAGTTTTATTGACACCAGTACGAGTTAATTTTGAGTCACTCCGACTGAATAAAAACCGCATCTATTCTAACAAAACTAGCTATTTCCTAAGAATTTTGCTCTTTAAGTATACAGATAAATATTTGTAAACGGAAACGATTGATGAGATAAATAAGCTCATATTTCTGGCGACGTTAACTGCATGAAAACCGTGAAACTCGCACTACTTAGTCGCATTGGGTGCAGGATCCAGAAACGTGTACCGGGATAAAAAAATCATTCTCCGCAGCACTAAATATCGGGCTTAGCACATGATCAGCAGCATTCAACTATTTTTAATCGAGCATCGTAGAAAACGTAAAATCTTAAATTACATATGATTAAATCAACGAAGAGAATAATAAAAAACTAGAAGAGAAGAAATACTAAGAAAGAAGGTGGAGAAAGAAAATCGCGTACGGATGGACCAAATGTTATAAGCACTGAAAAATCTTGCCCCAGCAATTAAAGCAAAATTATACTGACTGTTATTAGACAAATATACTGAAATGAAATCGTGAATGGGGGAGAATTAATTCATTAACTAACACAAAAAATCAACCATTAATATGAAGTTCCACCATTGGGCTATTCCAATCAATTTGTCAGCCAGCATTTTCGACTGCATTGTATTGGAATGGGCAGCGGGATACATGTGGCCACTTAACAGCGAATGGATTTCAAAATCGAATCGAAAAAAAAGGTCAATGGTAAAAATCCTTCATTACCATTGGATATATTAAAAATATATTATCCATTTACACCCAGGTTTCCCATTATTATAATTTTTCCCCGGTCATAGCAATAAGGAGATCGAGAGACTGACGACAAGATATCCACTCAGTTTTTTGTTCACGAAAAGTAACATATTCATTGAAAGTAAAAAGTTTCAAGATATAAATTAACCAGTAGCAGTTTTCAATTGGAGAAAATAATAGTTTATAAAACTACACTAAAAAAATTCAGGCCAAAAAATTGGAGAGAATAAATAATACTCAAAACAGCGGCGGGATATTTATATCGAAAGAGTTCGTAATTTACCACATACTTCAATTGCCCAAAATAACGGCAACTCAGAAATTCAAATAAAGATTCCACATAAGAAATCCTTGCTCGTCCTTCCAAACGGAGTTTTCTACAACAAAACGGATCCAAAAGGCGTGGGAGTAACTGGGCAAGCATAAATTATTGTGAACGGTAAAAATGCGTATTTACGCAAAGTTACGTACTGGAATAATATTAGATTTAGGAGAAATATTTTCCTTTTCAATGCTTCTGTGCTTACAGTGATGTGAAAATGAAATAGAACTTCAATGTGTCGACCAGCTTCTAAGCCCTCGCTCTTGCTCGAAGCGATATTTTGAACTACAAGATTGAGACACTCGGTAGCTCCGTGAGTACAGAGTTCGCTGGACGTGAAGAACATTATCTTATACAAATTTAATCTTTATTTCGGCAAAGTATGCCTTCTATCTTCCTGGATTTCGTTCAAAAATGTCAACAAACAGCAGAACCATAAATAGTTAGAAGGTAGAACCATGGTGGGCTAGGCAATTTTATGCGGAGACGGGAGAATAGTTGGAACTATGTCGCCAGCGATCTAAATTAGTGTATATCATACCATAGCAGTTGCTGCCTGTTTTTTTTACGCTATTCATATTTTAACTACGCAAAGATAAAATAAGTAATCAGTTCTAATTAGACACGTAAATAAAACTTTAAGACACCAAAATAAAGAGACACCAAGAAGTCTCAGGTTCAAAAATGAATGTGACATTGCTGGAGCCTGCCATGGGATAGTCGTAGTATTCTGATAGCTATGAAAAAAATATATGGTTACCATTTTAATCAATTAATCCTAAACATTTACCACATTTTGATTGGATTTCATTAAGCCTATTTTGGCACTCTCACTCGATCGTGTTATGTCATTGACCAAGGCCAATAACTGCGAAATTATAGTAAATGTGTTTTTGTTAAAGAGACACAATTTGAACATTTGCGATTAATGTTGCCGTTTTTTCATTTTCATCTAGCTTCTATAATTTATAGCATTCGCTGGCTCTTCTTCTTTCGGTGAACATAGCTATCATTTGCATATTTTCAATGGGTTTACCTGTTTTTAGTGTTTTCAGTAAATGTTTCACACCCCACTCGTTATGACATATTTAGTATTTTAGTACCCTGCAAGCCACCGCTGGGGTGTGCGGCAGGGGGTGAATACATACCGGAATAATTTTTCATCAAGAGAGGTAAGCAACGCTATTCTGATCCCTTATACCTTGTGGAAAAAATTACATCTTAAATATATCTGTTCCACATTTAATCTCTCTCAATTTATTGACATGATTTCGCCTACCGTCATACATTGGGAATAATGATACACTTTCAATTTCATGGCTAAAGAGACCTTCTTCCAATTAATGCAAGATTTTTATCTGTAATTTAACCAATACACACATATTGACATAACCATCACGTCATGTTCTTACATACGGCTTGACATTACCGACAGTGCATAACTTTCTCACCGAGATCAAGAACACTTATTGATTTTGTCGAGTCGCTCAAAGGGTTGTTTTTCTATTACTACAGACATTTTCTCATCCACCTTTAGCTTTTAAGCCGATTATCCAAAGGGCGCAATTGTTAATTTCACCTCGCTTATTACTAAATGGGTATACGTCTTGGCCGTGACCTTCCAAAATGAAACAACCGAACGTGTTTCTCGAGTGTTTCGTTTGCAGGTCAGCTATTTAAGTCCGAGGGCTGAATGAATAAATAAAAAAACATACCGATAACACCGCACTAGAATTCCTCCACGAAAATTCACTCATGCAATGAAGAAAAACAGCAACGTGTGTGCCACTCCCCCTTACCTGAAAGAATTAAGAAAGTAAGGATTAGATAAGAATGATAAGAAAACAAGTAAATACACTCGTTCAGAAATCGACATGGAAATTATACGACGAAAATTTATTTTTAACATGAAGAGGGCAACTAAGAACATCCTCAACCTCCTACACCGGAGTCATGAATGCATTCCTTTATCGTGTTATCACCCTGCTCCCGCGTTATGTTCACTGATTTGCCGATGATAGGGCTTTTGGAGGAGATTTCCCAAATCGTGACCACACGGAAATTCACCAGAGCAGGAAACTTGGAAATGGAAATAAAGGAACATTTAAGTTCAGGCCAGAGGAAGGAAAGCATTCCAGCTACTTCCTTGCAGAGACTAAATACCGAAATGCTATGAGGTAGAGGTATTATACCGATATCACTAATACCTTCTCCTTAATTTTACCGTTAGGTAATCAGGTGGGAGAGTTCAAATCTAGGATGTTCTTTGGAAATATTCAATGGAGGTAAGAAAGGTGGACGATGAGTATTTTGATTGACTTTGGGACGTTGAAGACTTAATAAAGTGGAGACCGTTAAGCAAAAGAGGTAGAGGGAGGAAAATTTGTTGGAATTAGAAATGTTGGATACAATGAAGAGTAAGAATACGTATTTGGAACTGAAGAACATTTAATATCATGTGGGATGTAAGGTTACGTTTTTTTATGCTATGACAAGAAATGTAAAAGTGTACCTTTTGTGTTCATCCAAAAATTACCATAAACTGACAACCAAACAATTATTATAAATTCACCAATTTATTCAGGTATTACACCTTTAATACCGGCAATATTACTACTAGCGCGGTCGGACAAACGTTGTTTTATTATTAGGTTGAATGCATGCAGAATTTAAGAGCAATAGATTGGAGGGTAGAGTGTCAGATATTTGACATGTTCTGACATTCTTAATACGATTCCATCTATTTTATAATATTCGACTTATTTTTCTTTCCATTTATTCCAAAACTTCAGTGCTGCACATTTTCTGATAGCTATTCATAATTAAGATTCCTTATCTCGTGACATCTCTATATGAGAATAACACGCAAAAATGTTTTGACATATTTCATGTCTTCAATTTCGTCCATGATGGAAATACGACAACATTATCATTTGTCATATCGAAAGTATATCTACACAATACCGCGCAAGCCGCCGCAAGAACGTGTAGCGGAGGGCATTATGTCACCACCCGTAAAATAGAATGCAACTACTTCCAAAACAAAGACAAACATGCTAATGCACACCCAAGAAAGTCGTGTATATTCATGCAAAACTTATTTTTACTCACACACGCAAATACACGCAAACAAGCAACTACTATGCGCAAGCACATGCACGAACGAATGCATTAGATGTCCACGCAGCGTTTGTTCTTGTTCCCGCATGTAAATCGATTTTTTACTATCCAGTAGTGTAATACTCGTATCTCGGGCATTTATCGATACTTGATGTATCCATTCCTAATAATTATTGATATCGACATGTGCCGATATGAAAATAAGATTTACGTGGTCGACATACCGCTTTATCTAAAGCTTTAGTTATGGTACGCAGAAAGTCTCACCATTCACGATTTTAACAGGTTGCCGCAAGACTTTACCAGGGATTTGAACCCTGGACTCTCAGTCCTAATTCGAAAGCTCTAAACAATGCAAACCACGACCCCGATTGGAGGCATACTCAATCCTCCTTTCTGGCGTAGTGAATTTCAACGACTCCTCTTGCAGATGAAAACGAGA
This sequence comes from Hetaerina titia, assembly GCA_037158775.1. Classification (NCBI taxonomy): domain Eukaryota; kingdom Metazoa; phylum Arthropoda; class Insecta; order Odonata; family Calopterygidae; genus Hetaerina; species Hetaerina titia. Next base: position 78,571,643 of record CM073771.1, on the reverse strand, counting down.
CAATTGGCCTCACGTTTAGAGCAATAAAAAAAGCTGCAAAGTACGAGGAGGAGAAGGATGATGAGGGCGGAGACAATTTGGCCACGCTCACCTGTCTCCCTACCATGAAATTGCGGCGAAAGGGGCCGTGAAAAAAATTAGCCACACAGTAGCAGGCCGCAACCGAAGGCGGGGCACGAGGAAGAGGGAGATCATCTGAGGAAGGAAACTCTCACCCCGCTACATCCCCCCTCCCCAGCCCTCCCCCAGTATGGCTAGCACCGTTGTGGCACCACTAACGGCGGATGCTCTATTTTTATTCACATGCACTGTTATAGGCCTCGAAATGCGCTCGTTAAATTCAGGAAATAGCCGAAGGAATGCGTGCCTTAAACCTCGTGGAAGAATAAAGGCAACGGAATATGTGTCGCGGAACTCTTTTTCTAGCTCCAAGAGATCCTTACTCGTGGCAAATACAGAGTTTTCATTCGGGGAAAACCGATGGAAGAATAATCACCCGATTCGTAAAACTTAGCCTAAAAAAATGAAGTGAGCACTTTGCCTGTCATCACATTGATAGTGACTGTGGCCAAAACCTTTGCCAAAAATAAGTTTTCGCCATGGCCAACTTTTTAGAAAACAACTCCGTCAATTATGCCCGCCAAATTCTATATTCACCAAGATATTTTCAGATTCCCCGATGATTTGTGGAGCACTCTTGTTTACGGATTTCATGGGTTATAACATGAAGATGTAAGGTTTTATCCAAATACGATTCATGAAATATATAAGGAGAGGTTGGTATGAAAAAAACTGCCAGTTATTCAATGGCATGGTTCATTTGAAGGAATTTAGAAATTCCAAGAATTCAGCTGATATCACGGCAAAAAGAAAGGTATGTATCCCCGTTCAGCCACACAAATTTCGACTCGTATGAATGTTCATAAGCACAACCGAACGAATGGTCACTTGTTTTCATTTTAAGTATTTGAAAGTGAAGCATTGGGCTAAATAATATTTGTTTTTCCTTTGGTGTTTTTGTTAATCTACTTTCGAAGAGGTTTAAGGTAACTCTTAAAATGAGGAATTTATTTTCAAGCACCAGTAAATTTAATTTCCCTCCTCATTAATGCAAGATAACTTGCTGCTATTCACATGAAATCATTTATATGAAAATTTTTACGCCACTATTAAAGAAATTTACCAGCGTATTACTAAATAAATAACTACATCACTTTACGTCACATGATATCTTCGCAAATCTAGGTAGCATTTTTTACAAAAAGTGGCTGTTTTATTAATTTTGACTGTACGGTTCCCCACTGGAAATATTAGGAAAAAATTAATACGTTTACAGATATATCCAAATTTTAAAACTAGATTCAAAATTTTCCTCATGGCAGCATGAACAGCATATACAACCATTTCCAAAGGTCCATATGCAGCAACTAGTAGGAAGAAGATTTGGGAAAAGCGAGTCCAAAACTCGTAGCGGTGGCCTTTTTTGGCTACCATGCACTTTGGCTGCGAATAGTTTTACGTCTTCACTCAGCGTGAGACGTCGGAGCCAGCCGTTGAATACTAATGTTACGAGCAACTTTCACGTTTCCACAACTCTCCGCATGCCACTTACTGCCTACTTACGTGTACTTTTGGAACTGAAAGTACATAGATCGCAATAGGACAGAGAACAAACGAAGAATCCATCGTTGAGGGGAACGTAATAAAAAGAGATACTCAACGCAAAGAAATGAAATCCCACCGGTCATTTTGGACAGTGACCAGATGCTAACCTGTAGGTCACAGTACGTTCGAACTTTTACTTCTTCACGTGATTTGCAAAGGGAAATCAACGTAAAGCGGGAACATCGGCCGAAAGAGTGCAGTGAAAACAAAAATTCTGCCAAAAAATATATCATGCACAGCAAGAAAGAGCGACTACCAAGTACTTCAATGGACGCGACCATATCACACCGCTATTATTCCACCATAGAAAATAAGCTGAGCACATTCCAAGGTCAAACAAAGCGAGATTTTACTCGAAAGTAAGTTTTTTTGTATCTCATTTTTATTAGTATCTCATTTTTATTGAATCTCATTTTGCCTAGTGATTGATTGATTGAACCAGGAAAGCATCAAAGTCTAGAGATAGGGAGAGATAAGAATAATTAGATGAAATAGTCATAGCTGTCAGCAGTCACAAAATTCAATACACTCTAAGCGAAAGTGGATTCAAAGCATATTGAGTGGCAATGGAATATGAAAGACTCTGATAGAGAGAGAGGATTGTTTTAGTATTTAATATTTGTTTAGTACCCAGCAAACCACCGCTGAGTGTGTGGCAGGGGGTGAATACATACCAGGATAATTTTTCCTTTAGAGCGGTCAGACAACGCTATTCTGATCAATTACCCTCCATGGAAAAAATGACATCTTAAATCTATCTACTCTGCACTTGATCTCCGTAATTTCATTGGCATAATCCCGCCTACTGTAGTACAATGTAGCTAACAATAAATTTTCAATATCATTGCTAACAAAATGAGTGGATTAGAGAGGTAGAATTAGGGAAATTGGGAATAAAGTATGTGGACTGGAAGAATGGTTTTCTTTAAGTATGCGGTTTTCTGGTAATTTGTGTCGTGACAGACATGTCTTGGTAGTGTGGCCGTTCTTTAGCCATGAGTGGATCCAAAAAGAAAACTTTTTTCGGAATATTATAATGTTAATAACGATATAAAACAGAATACTTAAAAAGAAACGAAGGACAGTCTGCAAACTTACGTCGTGAAAATGATACATACATATATATATATATATATATATATTTATTTATTTATTTATTTATTTATTTATAGAATACAAACGCAATAATAAAGATAAAAAATACAAGGATAAAGTAGAATTTCGAATTTACAATTGAAATTAAAGAATCAAAAATACAGGAAGAAATGGAAGGAAAATTAGAATGTACGAAGGAATTAATACCAAAATTATGCACGCATAGCTGTCAACCACATAAAAGGATGCCAATTGAAAGACCGATCAAAAAAAGGGGAGAGTAAAAATCGCAACACGCACCCCTCAATCTAATCCGTGAGAGTTGGAAGGATAAAAAAAGAACGTTGCAGGGAAATTATACTGGTTAGGCTAGAAATATTTACGTTGTTTAATAGATTATTGGGCGGAGAAATTGCAAAATACTATATTATCTCACGCAGTGAAACATGCGAGCGTAAAACTAAACAACCAGAGGACCGCTAGAGGGACGAACGATTCGATTGATAATCCCATTAACCCCATTTCCGTTAAGATGCTTTTCGATACCCTGGACGCAAGCATCGACCGAATTCACGCCGATGGTATACATTCCGGGACGTAGATTGGACAAGATGGATCGACTCTTTAACAAGCACCGCCTTGGCGCCGGGGAGGAGGACAAGGGGTGAGAGGTGGAAAAGCAAGGGAAAAAAACACGCGCCTTTCACTCTCCTCGTAATTTCCCCGAGCCGGGAAAAACAGAAGAATAATGATGCAGCACTAAGAAAAAAAAGTCACCCAACGTTTAACGCAAAGGAGTGAAAGTAAAAATTCACCATAATTCGCGTCATTCCCGTCAGATGGCAGCGAGGTTATTGATGTCGCTGAGGGGTAGAGAGGAGGAGGAGAGGGGGTGGAAGACGGGGTGGAAAGGGGTGAAAGAGCGGGTGAAAGGGGAAGGGGCAGAATCGCCGCCGTCGGGCAACTTCTCGAGGGCGCCCTCCCGCACGCCTTGAGACGAAATCTCCGCAAGACGACGCGGCAAAATACCTGGGATGAAAGTACCCACGACCTCGCTTGATCTTCCGCCAACTTGGACTTCCACAACTGTTACGCTCCTCAAAAAAAACAGACGATCGTTACCGCGAAAAGGATCCGCCCTCGGAAAGTCTTCCTTCCAGTTCTACCCATTCTCACGACTCGCACTTGCGTCGCGACGCATTTGGGGTCCAGAATTTGGTTTGAAACGGATTTGGAACAAACTTGTCGTCAAAAACAAAAACTCTGTTACAACGAGATGCACAAGGGACCAAGGAATAATGCTCGTAATAACCGTTACTCATTACATTCGCGGCCACCAACTTTCAATAGGGGTGCTGCGGCACAATAAAAGTGCCTTATTAGCAAATAGAGAGTGTAATGAAATCAGATCATCACATCAGTAGCTGCATAATATCTCTATTCGCAACCATGGCAAGTACTTAGTTCGTTTGTTTTCCTTTCCGCCCATTTAACCTTTTCAATCCTTCTCCACACAAACATCTCAAAACCTTCCAACTCACACATAATTTCTTGCTTCAATGACCACTTTTCCACACTGAAAAAACATAACTCCGATTCAAGCTTTTGTCTAGTCTTTACTGAACATTCTTACCCAACCCAGTCCCGGTCATAAAATCCCTCCTCTTTGTGAAAGCTTCTCCTCCTTAAGCAATTATTCTTCTTAAGTACCTACTACTTCAACCATCTTTGGCCAAAACACTTCTAAGAGGGTATAAAACGCCACCTGCTCTATTTTTGCCATTCTATTTTAACATTTAACTTAGATTTCCTCTTTCGAATCTACTTCGATTTTCTTTACATTATATTTTTGGTTTGTTTACATTTCATAATCCTGTGGAGTCAGTAATTTAACAGTTGTTTCCCAAAGCCTTCCGAAATAGAGTTTTTGACGTAATACCGTCACTAAAATTGCCGCCAAACTGGAAAAGAGACGCCGCATGGTAAAGCACTACCATTTTAAGGTTAATAATAATTATGGATGGCTAAATTTCATTTTTCAATTCGAATGAACAATGTCGGTACGGTTCGGGAAGGGGAACTAAAGGAAGGGAAGCTAAGCGAAAAAGACCTCCCAGCAGGGGACCCACTGGTATGGCGGGCCCATGACAAATCCCCACCACCCGCAACTATATTCGTGCCGACGTCTAAGTCTCCAATCTAACCGTAATAATCTGGTACAAACCATAAAGTTGAGAAAAGTGGAGTGCCCATGACGTAACCTGCAGCGGAACCAACTTCGTTGTTGGGGAATAACTAAGTCACGCGACCTACGCCCACTGTCCAGGCGTTGACAACACCGGCAAACATTTAGGACTCACTTCATTAATTTCTTTACCTCACTTACGCGATGGTTTGGGACCGAGAATGCACAAGTAGTTTTGTAGCTATTACGAGTTTTAGCGACTGGAGGACAATATTTCCCATACTCGATGCTACCGCCACAGTGGTAGATACACAAAACAAAAATACATGTAAGATGACCGCTAAGCGCAACATTAAAATTTAGTTTTTTGTGTTATACTATTTTTATAATGCTAGAGTAGTTCAAGCATTCTGTTTCAGCGATAAATAACTACTTTTCCCGAAGGTTTAGCCGATTGATAATCATAATTTTTACATAAAATCACTTTTGTCAGGAAGACATTTTTGAACCACCGCCCAAAGCATACCGATGTCTCGTGACTGTGTTGCCGCCGCTTTCTCTCCCTCTAGAAGCATGGGACGCGCACTCTATATACCTTTCTTAACTCTATGGCATAAACCAGACGACGGAAGTTACATACCGATCATTTCCCCCTCCGCAGACTTTCACCAGTCTCGATGGAAAGCGGTTATGGGGACAAGTCCAAGAAAACAAGACCATAGCGAACTTCTCCTCCTCCACCCGCACCGAGCGGAAGGACGGACATTCAACATTCCGTCACATCCGGGCGATGAAATAAAAAAATAATAATCCGCCGAAGCAACTTTGAATAGGCGATAATGGAAGTGGCGTCCTCATTACTTTTTATTGTTCCCTTATCAACCTCACCCGAACGCCTACGATCCACGCAGGCGGTGTTTAACTCCCAATTGCCCGTGTATTGTCCTCAAAGAGGGGAAGTTCAAAAACATCTCTCCGGGCGAATTCGGCGACAAATACTCGGGAGGAGGACGGGAGTGAACCGGCGTCTTTTGCTGACGACTGAGACGGGAGAACTCGCAAGCAATGAATCATAAATATTTATTCAATATCTCCAGAAAACCTCGACTTCAACGAAACAAAATGAATCTAAAAATAAATGGAAACCTCGTCTGGGACATCATTAGGCTGAGTTGATGGATTCCATTTCCTTTGGAAAGGGAAGGGAGACGGGGGAAGGCGGTGCTGAAAGAAAATCCTGGCGCTAAAAAAGATTTTAAATAAAGTTAGCAGAGGTGATTCTGGCTCTATGACTCCTTGTGTCTCGGCGGCGAGAAGAGAGTTTAGGGACAAAAGGATTGAAAAACAGCAAGCCTTTCTCGTGTTCACTCCAAAGGGTAGTCCCTCCCTCCCCTCCCCCAAACAGAAGAAGAAAATCAAGCGAAGCCGACCGGAAACAAAAAGGAAAAGAAATGTTGAAGGGTTTGCTAATCTCTCATTAATTAATGAGGCATCACGGAAGGAATGACCGTGATTACGCCAAGTAAACAAAAATAGGTCGATTCGACGGACCTAAAGGGAAAGCAAAGACTGCCTGACTTAAGTGAAGTGCTTGCGAGACGAGAGAGCCTCTCCGGCAGGGTGAGAAGTGGAGGGCGATGACAGAGGAAAGGAAAAAAAATGGTGGGAGACGTCTCTGTTGCGACCCGACGTTTGTTTTAAGGCGAAAGGAGAACCTCAAACAAAAGAAGAAAAAGCAAAGAAACGCTATTAAGGATTCAAGGCAATAGGTAGGAGGGTAGGCACAGTGATTTTCTCGCACTTTTCCAAAATTATCTCTACAAAATCCTTTTGAGTCAGCATCAGAGACACGATTCAGGACACACTCCTTTCCTTTGAGTCAACTATAACGTAGGGTCATACACGCTTTCCGTAATACGCCATAATAATAATTGATTAATGTTATTTCCTAATCAGTTTCGATACCTAGTATGTAAAGGAGTGATATATTGTTATGCGGAGCTAATGAAGGCAGCAATCCTCTGCTCTTGGATGCATCATTAACTGTTTACTTCCAAATTTTGACCTTCATTCGATGTCTTCATTCATTTCCTCTCACGCCATCATTAGCGAAATAAATGGGCCAGAGTCACCTTATTGCCTTCGATTACTCGAAGTATTATGACAGCCACGATAAATCGATACTAAGCACAGTGTGATGTGTCTCATTTCCTTGGAGCCACTTTTTAATCTTTTACGACAAACAACTTAATATTAGATAACATGGTTAAAATATGCTAAATTACTACATGAGCTAATAACGACGTAAAAAAATCACGATGGGAGAGTATTCTATGTGGAAAATCCAAGTGCTTACTTCCACCATAACGATAGGAGCTTTAAGTGAGCAATTTTAGAGAAGGTTTCAACAAACACTCGTCCATGGGTTCAGTCCTTCAACGATGGATTGCTTCATTAAATTTTATGGTCGTTTCGAACGCAATGGTAAAAATACATAACTTCTCATTTTTCTTTTCTGCAAATTTCCAGCTAATTTTCCAGTTGCAAGCAAATAAGTCTTCCTTCGACAGTTGCGGTACGATGTTCGTATATGCCATAAGCAATTTTCGTCGCCACGTGGCTCCGCAGATCTTTCCGTGCCGAGACTTCCCCAAAATGTATATGTGTTTCACTTTTCCCCCCTCCGTAAATATCAATCGGAAATACAAACGCTTTTCAGATACTTAATGCATAATTTCGGTGAAATACGTGAAACTAAACCAAAATATATTAAACAAAGATTACGCCAGTGAAGATCCTCATTATAATAGTTATTTTCAGAGAATTTCCGTTGGTATAACATTTTTGCTCTCCAAAAAATCATTGAAGGTAAGGGGGAGGTGATATTCTTCTTGAAATACGCTACTTTGAAGTACGCGGAAGGTATTTGGGAGAAAACTTAATTGAAGAATTGGGAAAGGTTGAGAGAAAACTTTCTTGATTGATATTACATATTGATACTAAAGGGAGTATGCGTGACGGACATGTTTGAGGAATAAGGTTGTGAGCCTTTTGACTTGCGAAGATATAGAGCAAGACTTTTTTTTCAAAGGTATAAGATACCCGAGTTTTCTTGGGACACCGAGTAAATCATTATGGCACCAAATTAAAATGGTAGATTCGACCACCGAGATAAAATAAGAGAGATGGATACGTCACCGACAGATTTATGAATTCGTTTTTCTCTCGCAACATACGCATTGATATCAAAATCGAGCAAAAGAACCCGGATATATTTACTAAAAGGCAAGCATTTAATGATTCAATCCATTATTCCATCGTGCATATAGGCATGTATGTACATTTCTGTCCATGCGTTATCACGGCAGTGTTTAATAAAAAACTTTGAAAGCAACACACAATATGAGAAAACATAAAAGAAACACACGTATATACAGGGTTCGTCCGGAAAATAAGTGCACTGATTTTTTCCGGACTTTTGACAAAAGGGGAGTCGTCCACTACGAATTTGTACCTGAACGACAAACTGTAAATGCTGCATTTTACGTCCAAGTGCTCGACAGGCTACGAAAACGAGTCGCCCGCGTCCGGCCAGCGATCAAAAACATCTGGCGGCTGCGTCACGACAATGCGCCGTCTCACACCGCGCTTGTCAAGTCGGACTTCTTGGCCAAGCACGGCGTGGCAACGCTGCCGCACCCGCCCTACAGCCCGGACTTGGCACCACCGGACTTCTTTCTGTTCCCGAAGATAAAGAGGAGTTTGAAAGGAACGCGATACGGGACTTTGGACGCCGTCAAAGAGGCCGTGACGACGTGTCTTCGAGAGGTTCCCGATGATGCCTTCGCGGGAGCGTTCCAGGAATGGGAACGCCGCTTGAACAAGTGTATCGACTCACAAGGGTCCTATTTTGAGGAATATTAGCTTAAGATATTTAAAGTGTAATAAATTTTTTTCCTGAGCTCAGTACACTTAATTTCTGTATATATAAGATTTTATTGTGAGTGTTCTTTTTATGTGTTCTATATATATATATATATATATATATATATATATATACATACATACACACACACACCAAGACAGCACTATGAAACAAAAACACAGAAACAAACAAAAAAGAAACTCACGTATTCCGAATTGTCGGTGGCCCTGCCACCTTTCTCAAGGGGGAGAAGGAAGGGCCTGATCGTATCATGTTGGTTGGTAGTTGTAGGCTAGTAGGCTACCCCCCATCGCCAAACATCCTTAGGTCTTAGAGACATTATGTGTATGTAAATAGTCGAAGGATCCGGGTTCCCATCCCAGTCAAGGCGAATGATTTTTACTCTCTGAAATCGTTGAAATGTAATGCACACTCAGCGAATGAGTCAGGTAAAAGTTGTGCTGTGGCATCTTTCGCAGTTTCTGGGTATATGTAAATAGTGTTGCATTTAACGCCAGCGAATCAAGTAGTTCTACTTGCACTATTCAATTCATGTTCTTCACCAACGACAAAGTATCATTCTAAAATTTCAAATTATTTTTCACATTTATCTACGCTTAAATTGTTGTTGTCACTACATTTGCTGCGTGCAAATGATTGTTTAAAACACGGTTGCGAATGGATGGATATATTTCCTCTTTTGCGAGGAGAGAGAAACAATTTTTAAAATTGATTGCTGGGGACGCATTCTCGCCCTAAGGCAATGGCAGTCAAAAAGATGAAGGACAGCTGCTTATTGAAATTGCAAAGTTCATGGCAACACTGTTTCGTATGAATATTTTTTGTGGGTGCCGAAGGACGAAGAATTTTGCCGGAGGTCAAAGGACGTCACCAAGAATGACTAGTACCTTCCATTGTTACGAGACTGAAGGGTCTTTTAGTATGAATGGTAATGTCACGGACTGGCGGCGAGGTGAAAGGCGTGTTTAATTTCACATCCTGGTGAATGATCCAAGAGAAAAGATTCAAATTACGCATTCACTTTCCCTTTAAAACACAAATGTACTTTTTGAAATATACTGAATCTTTTATTTAAAAAATGGGAATGTAAATAGAAGAAAGGGTCCCACAAGAGATTAGGCTGAAAATATACCAGGGCATACAAGGGAGTTGGCACTTACGGAAAGAAGCATTGAAAGGAAACAGAGAACTGAAGTCAACCTATCTAAATTTGAAATACGTACTAACGATGGTAAATTTAATTAAGAATGATTATAAATAAAGCAGCACGTTTTCGGGGGGATATACGAGCAAATTCTAACTTTCAATAAACGATAACTAAAAATTATTTAACCTTTCCAGGCACAAACAACTGATCAAAATTCGTATTTCACTGGGGACAAAATCATCAAAAGACAACATTATATCGAATAAGAAAAAGAAAATTCGATTATATACCATTAGCCGTCTTCGTAAAACTCTGTTGGGCCGAATGTAATATTTCTTGTCTTCATTACGACAAATAAAGTGGGTAAAATTGTCAAAATGCCTAAAAAAAACTGGAGCACATCATATTGACACCACAGTAGCTTACATTACATTATTATTTTTTTAAAGAGAGAATATGTTTACATTAGCCATTGTATATTTTATTATTTGCAGTATTGCAGTATTTTGACCCTTTGGTCAGTAGTCCAACGCTCTACCTCCTGAACTACCGCGACCCACTCATGGATAAAATATGACTACAGAAAACAGTTCTGACCTCCAAATCGTTTTACAACCACTTCTCGGACTCAAGAAAAAGTGTATACAGGGAACCGCCACCACTTCCAATGAAATCAGGCAACCAGAGTGACATATTGGTTATTAAATCCAGTCTCGACTACTTAAGTAAACACTACGGTGGTGAATTCAAAACAATTTCCAAGTCTTAGCTCATGACTGCAACCGGTTCATTAAAAGAATAAATCGATCAGATAATGATGTAATCGGCCATTGGTCAAACCAGCGTAGTCACAGCGATCATCCTCCAGAAATTCGGTGACCTTTCCTTATAAACGGATGATTACAATAATACTTTCGCGAAACATTCGTTTGCGGATATCACCCTCAGAAATATAATTTAAAATTGAGACTTCGCGGCTGGGTTAACATCCGAATGGTCTGAGGGAAGGAGTCTCTTGTATTATGGACAAGATGCACATATGAATTTGTCGTCATCAAAAAAATTGCATTGCTCAGCATTGCTAATACAACAGAAAAAGTGATTCCTGGCGACCGATACCAACCGAGTGCTGCAATGAGTTTTATCATTTCGATGGGTACAATAACGTTCATCATACTCAGAGCACGTACAAAAGCCACGCTAAAAGAGAAAGAAAATTCGGAACGATATTTGCAATTGGACTATGAGAGTTTCGGCGTATACATTCGTTGATAACTTCTCGATGAACTGAGTCGAGGCACATTTGGCTTCGCCCCAGAAACGGTTTGAACACAAAGTTTGCACTTCCGCTCATCACCGTGCACGGCACTCGGAATAGCAGAGGGACTGACGACCGCACGATATGAGATGCTTTTGATGCCAAAATATTCAACGAGGGCACGACCTCTTCATACCATCATGCTAACAGCCGAAACGGAGGTGGGCACGAAAGGGACAGATGGCACACCGACCTCCATGAGAGGGAGGGCTTGCATTCAAAGGGATGAAACACCATAGGCGGGTTACCGTGAAAAGGAGATACGGCCATATTCAGTTTTTCCAACGATTCCCATCCAATTCATCTCATTTTGTTACTCTCAACGCCGAAATTGCATTTATAATACCTTTCTGGAATTCTAACATTTTAAATAGTCGAAAATTTTTTAATATCTTTATTGCTGGGAAACGTTTACAGAAAATTGACATCCTAGAGTTGATCACGTGAAGATTAAAACCTGTACGACTAGCCAAAATATTAGCGTACATTAATTTGGAGTAGGGTACATTAGTACATTAAGGTACATTAATTTCTGGTTTCCCCAAATTAAAATCTGCTTAGGAGAAATGGCTATGCTCTGAGCCCAATCCAAAGTGTAGACTACTTCTCCAGCAAACAAAGCAGAGCTAGAGAGAAGAAAGAATAAAACTAATGGAAAAATATTTTCTTGGTGGCATAAAATTCAGACTATCAAAGCATGTTCCCACAAATCCGTGGCACATTAGCTTTCCCACACCAATCATAAACATGCCTGGTAACTTGCAAATCCTACCCCCAATCCCTTAGAAGTCTCACAAACCATTATATTACCCACCTAATCCTGTGACCGCAAATTGCTTCCACCTTTGAACAACCTTCTAGCGTGAAAGTTGAAATAAAAAAATTGGTAATGCCTAGAATTCCAGAAATTCACCGGACACGACATCGATGTGATCCGTAACAACTGCTAAGATGAAAAATAAAAACCGAATAATCAAAATTTGGAAAAGCATCCGCGAGGAAAAGGAATTTCAAAGTTCATTCCCATTACAGCTACTTTTGTCATTAAATTTATTCTACCGGGCAAGGCAAATTTTTTATGGATCCAATGTCTAAGTACAGCTACATTTTCCTGCCCTACCTAACACAAAACTAAATGAATACTCAAGAACCTGAATAGCGTCATCTCCACATGCTTCCTGCCTTCATTCATGCCATCCAACATGCCTTTTCTCCCTCTAGCTCGTTTGTCTACATTCTTCTTTGTATCGCCGTCTCCAACATTCAATTGCCACGCAATATACTACACATCCATTCTTCCTGTCTTTCTTGAATTTTTCCCAAAGTCCAGCTTAACCCTTCCATCATACTCAGAATGTATTCATTTGTTTTTTCTCCGACCACTCCACTATCTTCGCCCTCGTCCACACCCACATCTCGAAAGCCTCTAATCTCACTCCTGAACATGCTCTTACAATGAGCATTACGGTTTCCACACCATGAATCTTGGTAGTACTAAAGTAGTAAGAGTCTTCTATTATACACGTATATGAAATCTACCTCTCCTTCCAGATAATCTCACTCCGACGTCCTATGGTGCTGAATGGACGATGTGTCGAGGCTATTTAGGTAAGGGGTTAACTTAAGGCACTCTTGTAGGACATCAATAAGACTCCACGCAATGCAACTGTGAAAGTTTCCACCTAACACTCCTGGATGACCCGCTGTTAAAGCTTTGAGGCCATAAGACCCGAGCTAAGGAATGGCGCGAATTTAAATTGGCGCGACCCATGTGGTGACTCGTGCAGGGAAAGGAGAGAAAAAAGAATCTGCCCAGCACCCTTTCGCAGTTCTCGCCCTGGCATTTCGGGCTCAACCCAAGGCTCCCCGGGGAAACGCTGCGGGCCACCTCATCACAGGACGACCTACTTCGGCCGAAGTTGTCGGCGACGTCCCCCCGTCCCTGGCCTACAGCGTAAATAGGGGGCGTAAGACCCTGCAATGCGGGGAACCGCGAGACGTGAACTACCTCCAATTTTTTTAACACATTTAATACATGTTTATATTACGAGTAATAATTATAATATAGTCAAGCAAAACTGACTAGAATTATGGAAAGACATTTATCAATAAATGTAGTGGTTAATAATGCGAGATTACGATCCTTGAGCATATAATTTATTTTTTAACAATATGTCAATGATAACCAACGATCATTTTATTTTATATTGTAAGGTCGCGGACGGGGACTATGGAGTCTGGGGGGGGATTAAATATGGCGGTTGAAGGTGGGAATTTTAAAAGATCGGAAAGCTACTATATGCGGAGTCGCGAGTTCCCACCTTTATATTGATGGCTGAATCGGTAAGGGATTCTAGGATAGTTAGGAAGAAACGCTGGTCGAAGGAAAGACTGTGGGAATTCAAGTGTAAAAGGATTGGAAGAGAGAGTGTGAGGTAGAATTACAGGAGTAGCAGTGATCGTTCAATCGAATGAATAATGGGGTAATACATTCGCCTGTGTAAAATGAAGTGCATTTTTTGCATGAAAAATGATAGATAATGTTTTGCGAGTGGCAATTAGCGTGGGAACAAGGTGAGGAGGTAATGATGTGGGGAGAGGGGAGCAGATCTGATAAGCAGACATATTTTGCATCGGGGGTGGTAGCAAGAAGGGGAAATATGAGGAAATATGTCAGAGGGGGCGCCAAAAGGTTGGTGGATCTCGGAAGGTTGCTGAGATTGGCGGGTCGTCTGTATGCGAGAGAGGGGCATTGGAGCAGTAAGGATGAGGCAGCGTCTTTGTCGTGCAAAATAGGAAAGAGTTCTTTAAGAAAGGTTTTCAGTCTGTGGGATCCGAGGAAATCGGTGGTTTAAAGCTTGAGTCCTGCGTCAGATGTGGGGTTGTTTTTCTGTAGTATGTGAGGTCGGATGGAGCGATGGATTTTATTCTGTAAGAGCTTTTCTGGGTAACCGCGTTTGTGGAGTGCATGATGTAGATTGTGGAGGTATTTGTTGAGAGTGGCTATGAATACTCGCACCGCCCCCGATGTCATCTATCTTCTGACATGAAATCAATGCTTAGTCATATTACATATGCGGATGCATAATCCCTAGTTCATTCCCGTGAATAATCACCGTTAGTCCTGTAATTCTGCTTCACTCTCTCGTCTTCCTACCCATTCACAACTAATTCCCACAACCTTCCCTTCGCCCAGTGTTTCTTCCCAACTATTCAAGAATCCCTACCCGATAGAGCCACCAATATAGATGCGAGAACTCGCGAATCCGCTTACTAGATCCTTACCGATTCCCTCCCCCATTCCCAACACACCCTCCGCTGCCCCCGCCCAAGACCTCGTATTCCCTCCGCCCGAAATCTACCAGTCTGACCTAAAGAAGGCCTAAGAGAAGACCGAAAGCTTAAACTTTCTGAAATGTGTCCTTTCATGTGTTTTTTCAAAATATATATGTATATATATATATATATATACACAAATATATAAAGGTACACATAAAAAGAACACTTACACATTATTTCTTGATAATTTCGACGGAAGTCCTTTTTATGGGTACCTATATTGTTTATTGCTGTCTGAGTTTTTATTCAACACTACCGTGTTACTTCGACGAGATCATATGTGTGTGTAAATATATATATATATACAAAAATATATATGTATATATATATACCTGTGTATGTATATACACACACATACGTATAGCGCCACCCGCAACAATAAATGAACCTTTTCTCCTGATAACTGGAAAATCTTTAGCACAGCGATGAACAAATTCGGGAATAAGTATCCATACTATATGTTTCATGGATCGAATACGAATATGGAACGACATTGCCAACACTTTGTTAACATTTTTTAAAGAAACATTTTACTGATATATTTATAACACTAAAAGTCATATTGCTATAGATTCTATGTTAATATAGAACTTGAAGTTTAAGGAGATAGTGTAAAGAAATAATTTAACCAATAAACTTCACACACTAAAACCATCATGGTTTAATATTGTATGATAAATCATACACACACTGATTATCTCCAAGAATAATGATTTACAGTTATCCTCAACTCGAAATGGTTACCTTAAGGGTCATCAGGGAAAGAAATATCGCGCAGCTCTAACCCCCAAATACTGCACACGAGCAATCGACCTCTAGAGAACACCGAACGGGAGGGGAGTCCCACTTATTGACAAGAGGGGCAACCATCATCAATTCCCAATATCATCGATATCCTCCTTTTTATTTTTATAGCTTTCACAGCGAGAGTTACATCCAAGCCCTTTTCTCAAGGTTCTATTCCGCTGTCTCACGTGGAAATCTATGAAATACATACTTTCTGATACTCTTGTGCCCTAAGTCCCAAGCACTAAACTCAAAGCGTGGACCCCATATTTCCATTAACCTATCCTCATTTACCAAAAATCCAGGCACAAATGATTACACCCAAATTCATAGGAGGGTAATTCGGAGATATAAAAATCTTCGGGGGGGGGGGGGGGCGAGACAAATCTCTCCTTTCTAACAGGGCATATGAGGAAGGGTGGAGCGATGGATATTATCCTTAGTTTATTATTCATCTTGACGGAAAAGTAAAACGAACAAGCTTGGTTTAAGAACAGCCCCGTGGAATAAGATGGAAAGGGACCAAAATGATCGCCTTTTCGCGTCTTAAAAGCACCCATCGGACAGTTAATCCCTGAGTTATGCATGATACATTTTGAGGTCGAAGGCTCGCAGGGAGCTATTGGGAATATTTCTTCCCCAACCTTTTCTCCTACGCTGGTCCCTCTTCAAACATGTATAAAAACTTCCCGCATCGCAACGAAATGTCCTTCCTACGTCGACGCGAATATTCGTACTTCGATCTGAACCCTCGGAAATGCGACTCTTCTGTGTTGTCTAGACTACGCTCCATTTCTACGAGCGGAAAACTCTGCAGTGCCCTCAAAAAGAAATAAAAAGAAAGATAATCTTGTTTGAAGACGCATGTTCCATTTAAAATGAGTCAGGCGGAACTACTTAAGGAGTACATGTGACGCATGCCAGTTTACACGAAAACGATATTTTGAGAATCCTGGACACTGGATAAATAATCTCTTTAGGGTATTCATATTCTTGGAGCATCTATTTCACTTGTTAAAAATCAATAAGTAGTAAAAAGCCAATATACACCCAGGGCAATCCTGTATTCTTTTCGAAAACTCGCGACCTTTTGAAATAAAAATACAGCGGCAACTCTCGCAAGTAACAGGGAGAATATACAGGAATGATTTCCAGAAAAAGAATATAGTCACTTCGCCACAGCTAATCTCATAATTTGTGAAGCGCACCTCCAAAAATTCAGACTCAAACTCTACCTACTGGCAACATTCCATACATATATCTTGGTTACTTGGATTCCTACGAATTTTACGTAGCACAGAAAAACCTCCGACGCCAGATAACTTCAAATCAATCCTAAAGCACTGACGCCATGCTGAGGAAAAATTAGATTGGCTGATTTGGATAAATAACTAGAAAATATTTTAAACGATAGGTGAACAAATTGGAGGATAGAAGCAAGGCAAAAGACAAAGCAGCCAGCACTTCTTTTCGGGAAAGAAAATTCTAATGAACTAAGGCTTAAGTTCCGGTCTCACAATCTACGTAATCACTCACGAACTAAGAAATGAACATTATTCACTCAAAGTAAATGCTGAACGCATAACTACCTTCTTTATAGATTCAATCGTTAAATGCATAATCAATTCAATTGAATTCGGGATTTTTAAAAATTCTCTCGTAAATAATTAATTCGGTGACGATATTTAGATATGAAATTGGTGATGGAATTAGATCCCAGCCTTAATCACATAATTCCCACCAACAGTAATTACGTTAACTTTTAGCGGGGGAGTCAACATGTTGCCCCCTTGTTGCTCAATTTAATTGTCTAAGAGATTGAAGCGTCCGACAATAAAAAGTACACATGTATTAAATTATCATTTCATTGCGGTTCGGCGTGATTGTCAATTTGTGCTTGTTTTACATGAAAGCAGTGCGGAGTGTCGTGAAGAAAAAAAAAACTATTTTCGCCGACCATATTCCTCATACTCTCGGAGACCATTAGTCAAAGTCTCCAGTAGATGTGAGCGGGAAAATATTGAACGAAGAATTTATTACGGAATTTGTTTTTGAGGAGCAGGGGAAAGAGTGGGAGGGGTATGAAAGGAGGAGAATTTATTTATCGCGCGGGTACCTTTTGAGGAAGGCAGTCGTAAAACCTGGCCATACGCCTCTGGCAGGATCCCAGGGGCATGGCGAAAAGCCTCCAGGAACGGCTCCTCGGGAAGAATATTTCCCTGAGATTCTTTTACCTATCCGATGAAATATTATTCCATTCGCCAGGGCATCGTCACAATTTCTCATTCCTAGTATCTACTATATGAAGACGATAATAGGATCCGGATGCCCCACAGTGAAAATTAACCCTGGCGGCATCGCCATCTTGTATTATGGCAAGTGTAGATTTGTGGAGGCACTGATCCCTCAAGGGTTGACGGAAAACACTGCAAATAGCATTTGATTGATAGAAAAACATTTCCCACCTGAAATGGGCACAAACACGATTTTTTCTTATAAGGAAGTCACCTCATTAACTCGAACCAAGATACATTTCAGATGCCTAAACCATACCATCACAAAAAATATCAAAATACTAATAATGTCAGATTAATATTATTACATTTATAGTAAGCACACGTGGCTTTGAATTAATAACTCCATTTAAAAACTGCGGAGTTAGGGACTGGCTAATTCAGATTTTAGAGTATTAATCTACATATGTCTTTACAGATATGGGTGTGAGAAAAAATGGACAACATAAAATAGACAGAAATGGAAACAAACCATGGAGGTTCGGGAACGGCACAGGAAGACAGAGATCTATTTAAATATGCCCGAGGAAGGCAGAACAAGTGGCTGCAGGAAACATTGAGATGCAGTTGAATGATGAAGGAAGCAATAGTGTGGAGGATGCTGGGGAAACGAGTTAGAAGGAGAAAAATAAAAGGCATTTTCGATGGGATTAAAGGAGGTAGAAGGTATGTAGGGCTAAAGAATGTTTTTGTAACATGTAGTAAGGGGTCTAAGGACACTTTATGTCATGCTAGTAACGACTTAGGTGAATAGTAGCGCGCAGCCCAAGGGCCCATCAAAAACCTAACCTATGTCAGTAGACTACAGCTAATAACAGTAATCAGCATCTATATGATACTCTACCAGCACCCAACCGTACCACCCTCTGCCACCTATGTGCCACCACTTGCCCTGCATGACAGACTTGTAGAAACATAGCTACCTAAAACTTCTACCGGACTAATCGATTAAGAAGTGCGTGTGCCAAATTCTGAAGAAGAAACCATTAAGAGAGAGAGATCATGCCAGCAAAGAATAGCACGTGCCATCCCAAAAAAGTAAAGAACGTTAAGGAATTAAATTAAAATCAACAAAAACCACGAAAAGAAAAAAGCAAAATAAAAAATATCGGCAACTTTCAAAGGGGGTAATAGGTGTTAACATGGGTAAGTCCCGTGGCAACACAGATAAGGAAAGATAGTGAACTGAAAAGGAAAACCTATCAATCCTATATGCATAATGATTTTATTCATTCCCTCGTGAATGCGGGTCGCAGCTATTTCTTTCTCTTACGACAAATCTCTATCTTTCGTATTGTTCACGGAAGAAATTAATCTCAAAACTATCCGTGCTGCAATCTACATCCCTGATCTAGAAGTCATGGTCTGGTCTTCCATAACATTCAGTATCGCGCTAAGTGGGATTACTCGTAGTGCTTCTGTAGTGGAGCCATCAAACACTTACCTCACCCGGTAGTGTGTTATCAACTGTACTCTAAACAATAAATACAGGTATTGTACCTGTACATGTATATGTGAAGGCGAAATCATTACATAATTCACATACATCAAAATAGTCGCCAATTTTCAGTCAATGCATCGATTCGCACGTGTTTTGTCTCTCGAAATGAATGCTGTGAAAATTATGAATTACGCTGGGGCCCGAAGATCTCCACCAAGGCTCACAATGAGCTGAGAATGTGCCAGAAACTAGGAGACGGAGAATAGTGAACGAAAGCACGTACTTGTATAAAAAAAGAAGAAAGCATTTGCTATGGAAGCTGTCTAAAATCTTCGATTTAATCTGAGGCATGGTGGCATAGGTCGTATTCATAATTTTATTATGAAAAATCAACAAACATTTAATACTGACGGTTCATTTACGAAAAACAAGAGTCAGTTTAGAACGAACAATTATCTAAAATTAAACTGTCATCCAGCAAAAAAATAAGAAATGGCATTTTTCACAAGCGTTGGAGTAAACCTAATGATCATGGCTTTTGATTTGTAATGTAAAAAGAGAGGTTTTGCATAGAGATTTCATAGGCCGACGAATAAATTGTAAAAGTTTTTCGTGATTAATGTGTGTACCTTAACTTTAGGCTTTTACTACGTCCACTAAAAGTAACTGTTCCTCCATGCGCGACCATTCAACAAGAAATTCATCCAAACCGCGTGCGACTCACGGAAACAAATTTCTGGAGATTTAACAAATCTTTTCCTGTTAACGCCAGAATCTTCAAGAAAAGGAAGAGCTAAACATCTGGATTTATTTACTTCTTCTCGTTGACTTTGATACGGTTATTGCCTAGCTTGCTTCAAAATGTTGATTGGTTTTATTATATTTTATGTAATTATAAATATTTATTTTTCGTTGTAACCGTAATTTTAATGCATTGATTGGTTGAACTGTACCTCACTACTTGACATTTCCAAAGTTCATTGTAAGAAATAATTTGAATATTAATAAAATTTTATAAGATGAACCTCGGCCTGGCTTAGTATCAAGTGTTTTCTGCCAATTTTTTACAATAACATACACTTGACATGCGGGAAATTTCTCTTGGCGCTATAAAAGGTTTCTACTCTTTAAAGAGCCTTTTATAACTTCATTTAAGAATTTAAGGGTATAGTAACTCATTTTTCTCTCTTTTTAAAATAATATATGCATTATCCTTTACTAAATAAACGAATTCCATCACCGGCTAACCCATCGGTTAACATTCAATTCTGTATCGGAAACGAGTTGAAAGCGAAGCGAAATCTTTATTTATCAAATAATCAATACCGATCATATGCCAGCATTGCCCTTTCGTCTTTAAAAACATATCGGGAACATACCAAGTTTCTTTCCTCACGTGTTAGGAAGAGTTTCGCATTGCGCTTATTAATATCAGCAATGCTCTAAATGATATAAGAATTAAGATCAGAATCTAACAGGAATAGTTTTCAAACGGTATGAAGTACTTAGAGCTATTTTTAATTTTCTAATCAACCTTTACGCACAAGTTTAAAAAACACTGTTCGACTCTTCACTACCCTTAAGTGCAAATCCAATTTATTTATAAATAATTTCATTTGAAATAAAACATATGACATAGAATGCTGATTGTAGTCACAGGAGAGATGAAAATTCGATCTATTAGATCCCGTCATTCGTCTATCGAAGAATTCATCAATATATGTCATAATTTATTACTGCCCACGATATTTCACTCTGACCCTCTATCATCAGGCTTTTCACAAGCCTTCATTCGCTTCGCGTGAGACTTTCCAGGAAAGCTTTTCCTGGTTCTCTTCAGGGCTTAACCCCTGAAGTCAATGTTGTCATTGGTTTCTTATTCGATTTTATCAACTCGTTTTCCCAGAGCATTACGTGTTTATGACAAGAAAAGGATTACCACAGATGTCGATAAATTAATATTCCCGATTCTTCCATTTCCTGGGCTAGATTCTTATTTTTTAAGAAAAATTCCGAGGAAGATTAACTTCAAAAAGGAGATTTATGGCAGAAAAATGCTTCTCATTTTTTTCACGAATGCAAGTACAGCAACAGAGTAATCAACCTGCAGAATTCGTAAAAAAAACATGCTAATCCATTTACGATTGCTGATTAAACATTAAAAACATAATCAACTACTCGTACCATTTTAAGCAAAGCGTTAAGGTACAACTAGGAGGTAACCAAAAATATGACAATTTACAGAAATTTCCCTGAAGGGTCCTTAAAATTGAAGTTTTCGGAACGTAGCTTTCAATTTCTTCGACTTCATCATTCTCCACATCCAATTCACCTTGTACCAACCCTTGACGAGTTACTCGACTAAGTGACTTATCTTCAAGGGTAATATACAAGCTAAAGGTGACTTTGGAATTGCAATTGCAATGAGATTACAATGTACTAACTATTGTAATTTTATCCTTCTTCAGTTCTTATTTTTATTAGCATCCGTGTCGTCTCAAAAGCCTATTCCCTTCCTTCCTCCTCCCCACTTCCTAAATTTCCACCTTCTATTACGGCTTTCAGCATCCCAATGCCTCTCAATATTTCCAACATCCACTTTAGTACGCCGAGTGGCCAATATTTCGAGCAGATAAAACCAAATTTTAGTCTCACACGCCATGTCACACATTTCGTCAACATCTTAAAAAAAAATCCTTCGGATACAGAGAGACAGAGGGAAGGGTCCTTGCTTCGCTATTCCTCTTTGAAGAGGCCAAAACGACGAAAATGATAGGCGCAGTGCATATGGAATCCCAAAGGAAATACACCTGCGGGACGTGTGGGCGGGGTGGGGGAGAGTGGACGAGAGGATGGGTGCCCGAAGAAATATCTGGCGAAGAAATTGGGGAAGGGTGGCGGAGTGGAGGGGGTAACACGTGGGAGAGGTCCCATGGAATTTACGTCACGTTGCTCCGCTATCAATCCCTGAATTATTCACCGTGCTTGCACGACGGGGGAAATTGTGTACGGGGGAGAGGAAAAGAGGTTGGCAGGCTGGGGGTGGAGCATCATCATATCCCGTCGCCCATCGTCCCCACTTCTTTGCCACTCGGGGAGGGTGCGGCGGAGGAGGAGGGTGGAATCGATGGATGGAAAATGAAAAGAATGACTTATTCCGCGGCGCCACTCTTCATGAATGAAACAATCTCCTCTACCTACGAGCCACCCACCCACCCCGAAAGACACGCGAACGCATCTGGGCCAGGGGTGCAAGCATGCCTCGTGGGAGAGAGCACTCCGTTCCGGGAATATCCCCTGGCATCAAAAGGGGCTGGCTGGTGAAATAAAGATCAAGGTTCCGTGGAAAGCGGCGGGAGGACGAACAAAAACATAAGAGGGGGGGAGAGAGAGAGTGAGTGAGTGAGAGATAAGCCATACGGGGAATCAAACCGTTGTCGAGAGATGAAAACGTCTACCTCCGTTCGGGGAGAAGGATTCCCGGAAGCGCTCATGAAATTGGGCCGAGGTTCATGCATTTTTCTTCCACCACTTTTCCGAGGGGGGAGGAAACACGCCGAATTGCCACCAGAAATATCATGGGAGAGGAAAAGAAGGGGATTTCAGGAGCTCTTTTGTCAATATCACACGGAGTTGTCTTTGATGGATTCATGAGCATCCATCCCCCGCAGGAGGAAGAAAACGGCAAAGGGCGTGGAACTGAAAGGACGAGATCTAAAGCGGGATGACATTCCAGCGATGGGCAACGGAACGCAACAAAAAGAACGACCAAAAGGACACAGCATTCCTTCGCAGTATCTGACGGCCACCGATATCCGTAATGCTGTGTAGAAACATTTATCTCAAATTAGAGTAGGTATCCAGTCCAATCGATTCATAAGTTTTTGCGGTTTAGAAGGTGAGTGACGGAGTTGACGTGTCAACTCAGTTCATGCATTGAGTTCGAATGATGAAAAGTAATGCTCCACAGATTCATTCATATTTCGTAAATAGGTATGATGAAATTATATAGTGTTTAAGAATGCTGAGCTTCTTATCGATTTTTTAAAACTGACCTAAAACTTATTTTCTACTGGTTCTGAGGTACCAATCTTTGGACCTTTGTAATTTCCACTGTTTCTCCCCAAAAAATTGATTGCCTTAATTTAACCAAAGGTGGATGGGATCTGTTACAGGTATGTTAGCACTATTACAACTCTTAAATAATGGGCAAATGACATAAGTTTTTCTTGAGAAACATATGCATTTTTGTACTATAAACTCAAAACTCTTCGGGTACTAGTCCTCCACTGTCATAAGAGCATGCATAAAGTCTTGGATTATCGACGTCAATTTACATGAAAACTGACATGATAAGATTTTATCATCATCATTTAATGGAGTGCACTTAGCATTACAAATAGATGGTCAATTATATGTCATTTCATCAAAATGACATATACTTGACATTTGATGCAACCCCTTTAAAAAATAATGCATAAGTACGCGCATAGCGCTTCGCGCCATACCCTGCTCACGTAAAAATAGTGTAATGTATCTCATTTAATGTAATTTTAAGAAACCTACTCCTATTTACTAATTTCTTTCATACTTTCTTCGCACACACAACACAATCACTCTTGCTCCTCTCGTTCCCGAGACTTCTAATACTCCTTGTCTTGAAGTTTCTTCAATCACATTCACCAATGGCTCTATCGTTCTACAACTTTAACTCTCACTCGTCAGGCACATACTCTAATCCAATATATCCCCGAGGCGATTCTGCTTCAACCTATTTCTCAACAAATCCGAACCAGTTCATCACACTTCTATCATGCTTATGCACTACTAATACCTATATAAACTAATCTATAGTCCAATTAATGTAGTATAAACTAATATTTCTGCATGTATAGTTGGTGCGGAAACACCCAATGCCACAAGCCATTGCGGAGGCTTCATAAGAAATCCATTTCTTACCACCTCTACCAATCACACAGCACACACACACGTATCAACTACATTCACTGCATTCGCTCAATACTTGTCAGTATTTATTTTTTTTCACCTATACATAAGTTTCGCTTACATAAGTACAATAACGTAGAAAGCGAACAGAATTAAAGGACATTCATAGATTTAGGTGTACTTATGCTCCCTTTGTCGTGAGAGTCGAATCAAGAACTCCCTAGCAAATAAACTTGGCCCCATTAAAAATGCAGCCAGTTTTATGAATAAGGAATGACACTCAGCATTTGGTAGATCGGAATTAATATTGCCCAATGAAGAATATATTTTCAAACTCCCCAATTAAATCATGATGTGTAGAGGAATGTCCATGTGCACGAGTTTTTTTAATATTACCTAATGTATATTATAGCGAATGCTTGAACTAATAGCTGTGCATGAATGCCTGGTGCCGTAACATCCTCCACTGAGGCGACTTAGGTAGTATTGCGTTCAGGTAGATATGTGAGAAAATGCCAATGTAATAGTCATGGACGTCGTTATCATATACGCATCTACGCTCTATTAAGAATTGTCATTAGGAACATTAGACGCCGAAACGGCTTAATACATTAGCTATCAAAACCTCTGAAAATTAGGTCGTAAATTGGACACGTAGGTGTTATTTGACACAGGATTGGATCAATACTAAAGTAGATAAAAATTCTAATTAAAATTCCTTTGATGCATCGTGCTGCTAAATCCACGGAACGATGAATTCAAATGGAGAAACACACGTATTATAACCTCTGTGAATGCAGTTCGAAATAAAAGTCAGGGTTCACGTCACCCTTAAGATCAGAAGAAGATAACACTCTTAGATTCAACCGTAATTTCAGCGCTAGAAAAGAGATAAATTTAACGGTGAATCAGAGCGACCGAAAGCGTCAGCCGCGACTTGATGAAGCCCCCTTCCCGATGACTTCGCAATCATTCCCGAAGCGAGAACCGAATTTTTTTCCATCCAAAAGTTCGGACCAAAGTTTTCCGTTAATTTGACACTAACTTCCACTCGGGCCAACTAGCTAAAGAGCGGCAAATAAGATTCCCAAACGAAGAGAAAACTCCGTTAATCAGGAGACAAAATCGCTAACCTGGGAACTTCGCTCCTGGCACACCACTACATTCATCTTCAAACTAACTCATCCGATGTCTCTCCAACCAACCTCACCACCCTCTCCACTCCGCACCGCCTCGACATCGAAGAGACGGGATGGGGGAGGAGAAAAGGAATTGAAGCTAAGGACGGAGGGGGGAGCGGGGAAAAGGGGAGAATAAGCTTGGAACTAGTGACGTCACGCCGACGAGGAAAGGGAAGGACGGGGAGTGGTTTAAGGTGTGAAGGTTAAGCAAAGGTGATTGGGCTTTAAAAGGAATACGTCTCCCACCTTTCGCCTCCTTTCCACACCCCCGCCCACCCCATCCCCTCCCAACTGCCGTCTCCCTCTCATACCCACAGCGTGTTACCTACGAGAGCATTACGTTGCTCGTGGACGGACGAGGCAAGTTCGAGCTACAGTCCAGAGGGAGAAGATGGGGAATGCTTCAACGTGGAGGGAGGTCAGCCCGAAATGCAACGAAAGACCAATCATCAGCCGACATACGGACTCCCCCTTTTAGTGTTCGGGTGCCCACTGCCTAGTATATGGCAACGGCCGACCCGAAGCTCGACGCTAATCGAAATAAAATAGGCATGAGGAATATGGGGATTTGAATCATTAGAGTGTTGATTCAATATATTAAAAATATCCCGCAAGCCGTCGAAAAGGCAAAGTGTAGGTGGGGGTTGGTAGGAAACCAGCTACTTAAAAGCAGAGCTATTGACTAAAAGATGTATATGATTATATATTGGCTCATTTACAATAAAACCAGTAGACATAAAGACACATGTACATCATGCAATAATTGACCAAATCATTAAGTTTCTCCGTAAGTAAACATGTACGGGAGCTTGGGTTTGATTTTGCTATGGTGGATTTTTAGGCAAGGAAAGAACGATTACTTGAATCTGTCGGAGACGGTACCTCTATTACTTGATCCCTGTGGTATAATCTACCAATAGGATTGGGTGCCATAATAATTCTCTAAAGGGGAGTCGAGTGCTTTGGGATGTTACGGTGGCTAATGTACAGGCTTGGGCTTGGATTGGAATCCCGGTGGTGGTAGAATTTGTCAGTAGTATCCTCATCCCTAGTTAGGGTGCCATGTGGAAACTACTTTAAGCGGCTACGCCATCAATGAATAAGGCATTAAAATATGGTGACCCCGTGGTGTTCATCGTCAAAATTTAGGCTCATGCTTTCGTCGGGTTTCTCTCCATCTTCGTCTATTCCGTGAACATTCTACCCATACCAAATTATCCCAATCCCTAATGGTTCATGTGACCTCAGCTGTCGGTCGTCTCCCCTAATAATTACTACTGCTGCTACTAATACTATGTACTTCTTGCGAAGCGTCACACACACAACACATTCAAACACAAAAACCCAACAAATGGCGAACACATATTTCATCACGTGGAAATACCAGCACAGATTGGGTGGAGGAGCCGCAGGTGCTCAGAGAGGGTTCCCCAGGAATCGAACCCGGCCCCTCCGGTCAGTAGTCCAACGCTCTACCCCTGGACTACCGTGGCCCACGAAAATAAATAATACATACACACAGATACATATTGTAGGGTAATGGTTGCACACATCATAGAAATAAATACATTTTGATAATTTTCCACAATTTTAAAGCTGGTTTCGTAAGTTAGCTTTCATAATCAAGGAGCCCGATTTCATTGATTATTACGGGATTTCTGCAAAAATTTATTCACAGGAAGTTCATATTGTCGTACGTGATGTCTGCTAGTTTAAAGGTCACGAATTGTGCGAAGTAAGAAGTATTTCATCCATCAGTCTTCATGGAAGTCAATTACATTTAAATTCCCGTCGATTATTGCCTGCCAATGTGCCACGAATTGTGCGAAGTAAGAAGTATTTCATCCATCAGTCTTCATGGAAGTCAATTACATTTAAATTCCCGTTGATTATTGCCTGCCAATGTAATACAGGGCTTAGGTTATTCCCTTTGTGACAGAATTCACAAATGTTTACAATTCGCATTTATCCAGCAGTTCAAATCGGGATTGTAATATCCACGCCAATATCTACAATTTCTCCCAACCCAAGACTACCAAAAGTGATGGGGCGCTTTTTGTTCTTTCCATTTCTTTATTCCAACAACAAGGACAAAGGAAATTGAAACGACACCTCTTTTTTTTAATTAGCATATTTCCTCGCAGGATCTCATTCAATTAACTCGGAACAAATATTTAGGTCATACTTTTATCTAAAACTTTTCGAGGAAAAGGAGACAATAACCAAACAAAAGAAGGAAATCCAAAGCCGTATTAACGAGAAAACTTCGTTTTTTTAGAATTCCAACAAAATGCATTCCTTTTCAAATGTTTTTCATATTTTCTATGCTAATATGATTTTTTTTCGAAAGAGTCTCGTTCTCTACCGGGCACTTCTTGATGATGCACTAAGAATAGGACGCAAAAAGTTGAAGAGAATTATAAATTCACACGAATAAACCGAAAATAATTCTTTAATAATCAAAATCAATTTCATGCGTCATAATGTTGGAGAACGTGCGGACATGTTAAACGAGATAAGAGAAGTTAAACTCGAAAAAAACAATTCGAAGATTCTATCCAGGATTCGGAGCATAATCACACGAATCAAGGGTGAATACTATAATCAATTAAGCCACCGAGACGTCCTCTTACACCTAGTTTCCGGGGTATGAACCCCTGTCTAAGCAAAAGATTTTTCTGCTGCGGAATTCTCCCATTTTTGTGTGTACGTCAGCTGGTGACTCCGCTGAATACACCGTTGACACATCTCCCAGCAGTTTCTTTTAATTTAAAGAAGAGATGTCATTTCGCCTCGGTTCACCTTTCACCGCCTTCGAAGACTTGGCATGTATTTAGGCTCTAATGGACAAAGTTTTAATTGAGAAACGGAATTAAGCTCAGAGGATGTCCGTCTTCATTTGTCAAAAATCTCTACGAGAAAGAAGCAAGAAAGTGAATTCAAGGTACGAAAAATAAATTTTCACAATAATTACTATCTACGAAACTGTAATCCGTGAACAAGAAGATAATGAAAACCGTACGGATTCTTTTCACTTTGACCCTCCCTCCAATTTTTTTTCCTATCCAGAAATATACACCTAAAACGAGAATGAGCTAATCGCGCTCAGTCATATTACAACAAGGTACTAAGACATCGAATTCAAGACTGTAAGGAATCTGCTTGAATTACTATAGCACCTATAACTTCTTATGATACTATAACATTTTTGTAAATTACATATATTTTACAACTCTTTATAATGACATAAAAATATACAGGTCAACTTGATTTTCAAACAACCAATGCTGATTAGTACATTATGGCCGTGAAATTACTGCGTATATCTTTAGTTAAATCTATGGCCGCTCAGTTATTTTTATTTAGGGCTTATGATTCTGCAATGATATTCACCAGCTGTGCATATTTGTGCTACAGATCTTGCCGAATTCTTAAGAGGAAGAAATAACCCATCGACGCGTCGCAGAATGTGTCACTGATGATAAGAGAATATCAATTCCTCATCACGAGTGACGTATTACCTTTACAAATTATCAAATAACTTTGCAGGAATATTTTCCCAGCCTCACCATCGTAAGGCATTGGTATATCAAGTGATCACTTTCAAGCTTCAAGATAATGTGTCCAGATAACCTTATACATATATACGGTAACTCTAATGGAATCAGTCATTTGTCCTACAAGCACAAGATAGGATTTTGATAATATATTTATTGATAATATATTGATTTTGATAATATACGGTATTATCTGCCTTACCATCGATACGTGATGACTAATTAAAGCAATATAAATCAAGTAGCTTGCGTGAGATAAGTATTTCTCAGGAGAGGTAATGTACGGTTGTATACGATCACCACATGGAGACAAATACGGGAAAGCTAGGTAAAAATATCATTCCGAAGGGAGGGGATTAGAAAATAAGAAAGCCTCTATTTGCTTGAGATTTTCTGAATGTGTAACAACTGCCAATAACTTGGAAGAGCTTAGGGTCGCTAAAATGTGACATTATTTCAAAGTTTGGTTCCACTGTAACGAGCACCCCGAGCAATTAATGAGTCTTTAGCTTCAAGTCTACATTTTTAACCAGACTTTCCTAAGACCTGATGCCTTGCCATAATATCGCATTTCTTATTTTGGAAATAAGATGATAGTACGATGTTACTATGAAACTTAAAGAAAACATATATGAACTTAATTTCTGCTTCTATATTCATAAATTACCATTTTTAGTCTGTTAGTGTAGTCATTCACGCTTTAATTTAGAGGTCAATTTAAAGTCATTCCCTATGTGATGCCAATCGTTGATGCTAATAACTGTAAAATAAATGCGGTGGGTACACCGATCCTTCGCGTGGGGAGTAAAATATTTCAGCCAGAGCTTCTTGATTCGCGCACCCATTCGTTGTCTCAGCGACCAAACATGAAGAAAAAGTTCCCATTGGTTTTGAAAACGATTACTCGTGATAGCAGATTTCAATATGCAGCATGGTGTCCGTGACTTCTCAGTCAGTCCCACTGCTGCGCAGAACGATCGATCAAGAAGTATACGTATTTTTGTCTAAATGGGTGATACACGCATATTCCGTTCTATACATTCTCGAGCAAGACATTTTTATAATTTAGGGACCTGGTAGATCAAATGGGTAGAGCGCTTGCCTATAGGAGGGCCCGGGTTTGATTCCGGGTGTCACCTTTGGACACCCACTGCTTCACACAAACTGTAATTTTACGGGCACCAGATCATACTGGGAAAACGCAGGCGGCAGAGGGAAAAGATATCCACTCCCCAAACCCTAATGTGGGGATTTCACACACTGTGTAGGGCTTAGGTGAGAGTTCTACCTTCGACTATCAAACCAACGGTTAGGATGATTATTTCGGTGAGGTGGTTTGATAATTGCAAAAAAAACTATAATAAAAAATAGACACTTCAGTTCAAATTGAGGCTCAGCTACGGATCATGAGTCGGAACAATATTAGATCGCATCTTACAATCGCTAAATGAAAAACGCGAGCCGCTAATGCGTATTACGTCATGAGAATTTTCGACGCACTACCGCGTCTCCGAATGACGTTCGTTTCGCACGTCCATCCACCGAATTCGCGAATAAGTAGAGATGTCATGTCATTGTGAACGATAATAAGAGTGAGAAGAGATTTGGGCCAAATGTAGCTCCATTATGAGAGAAGGGGGAGAGAGAGGGTCGTGGCGAAGCACTCGTTCGTCACTTGGTGAGGCGAGTCATCGACCGAGGAGAAAAGAAACAAAACAAACACACGAGGGTGGACGGATGACATGTAATAGAGGGGGGAGAGGGGCATCGGGGATTCACGCGGGCAGGATCCCCCCCACCTAACCCACCTCATTCACCCTCAGGCAAAGAAAAAGAGCACATACGTAGAAAGAGAAGAGGAAAGGAATGGGCGCGATACCCTGAGTACGCCGCCAAAGACCCGATAAAGCCGCCGCCGAAGCGAACCCCGACATCCGAAGCGCCGTTCGTTTCACGAGTGGAGGATATCTCGCTCTGCACTGTGTCATTATCATTTTTCCGTACCAACCCTTGATATCCAACGAAAACCGAGGTGGCTTTAGCTTTCCCGGATAGCCAACTATACTATAAATATCGTCAGCATCGAAAATATCGGCCTTTCAGTAATTAATCCATAAAATCTAATGACCATATCTTCAATAAGTAACAGCTTATGTCATCCATATCACCTATTTCTTTTTAACCCCGTCATTATTGGTAAAACAACAATTCTAGTTTATTACAAAATTGCCATTCAAATTCAGTAATGAATGACTCCTCTGAATATTCATTGAAACCATGTACATAATTCTATTTTTTTCATTTCATATCATTTTTTTAGTTACATAAGTTATATTTCAGTTAATTTAAGTCCACAAAGCTGTTTACCAAACCAGTATTTGCATTCAATGATTACTGACCTACTCTTTTCATGACTCTTTGCATATATATGTACTTAAGTGATTTTTTAAAATTTCTGTATTAGTTTTTATGGTAATAACATACAAGCTTGTACAAAGGTATATTTAATAACTCTGTGTTTGTATTTGATAATGAATAACCTACATTTTGATTGACTTCCAGCATGTACATTGAGCTGAATTTTTGCAATTTTAAATTATTTCGCCCTATAAATATAAACCTCTAATTTTGTTTCCCGTCAAATTGAAAACATATTCTGTTGTGTCGATGAATACATAATTACCAGAAATTTATTATCATTGTTGAAAATTATTAATTGATTACTAAGCTATTTGTGCAGATAACAATCATTCAAAGGACAAAAGAGGTTCTAAAACGATTTGCCGTCGAACTTCACAAGCTCAGCAGCCTTTTTAAATCTGTTTAGATTGCTAAAAGAAGTAAACAACGCCATACTTAAGTTGAGCTACAAAATAGTAAAAGAAAAACCATAAAAAGTGCTAATGGTATACATTTCAAACACATAAATGTAATAATATATTTTTTATCGGAATTTTAAACTGATTTTTCAGACAACAGACATTTAACGGTATTTTATCTAAAATATTTTCCTACACATATGGTAAGGAAAACTCAACCAAGGACTACTGACCCGAGGGTCTAGTCTCGATTCCCGGGCTCGCCTTGCTGGGCTCCACCCAATCTCTCTAATTTTTCGGATACAAGATCTTCCTGGGAAATCATAGCATAAGGTAAGGAACTGGGCGTGGAAAATAATTTTTTTAATACCATAATGATTTTTTTAACACCATGATTATTTTTTTAATACCAGGTTTATCCACCACTGCTGGACCCACCGTATCCTCATCCATTTACACAGATAAAAGCCGGTAGCTCTTTTGAGACTTCCTGCTAATTTTCTATGCATTACCAGCGGCACTTTGGGAAACTTGACAATTGCGCCGCATCCTGAAACGCTAATGTGTGTAATCAAACAAATAACTGTCCATGTTATGAATCCAGCGCCTCTTCGACAGCAAATGGAACAAAAAAGAAACAACTGCTGCCTCCTCATTTCCTTGAGCATTCAATGAACGACTCACACACTCGACAAAAGGAGAAGTATCCCCTCGACTTCTTACAATACTGATCTTATCTGACGGGTGTCACTAATTCAATAAATTCGCTGGCACCAATGCTCGCGTAATTATATGAAATTAAGATTGTCGATATTTTAGTAACAGCTGATGATTTTAAAGAATTTAAATAATCATAATCTGGGTCCGAAGCAGTAAAAATACATTCATTCGTTTTACAAAGAGGGCTACATAGATGCAATCACTTTTGGAACAATGTTTTATCGTTTAATTAAAAAAACGACGTTGATTCCTTTGTCAAGTTCCCTACCTTTCCCTCCACATTGCAAAGTTGAATATCACAAGGGCCACCATCATACATTAACCATACTCGCAATTAATTCGGGTTGGGCGTTATTATGGGGATTCACCTATGTAATTCCTTCAACCTTGACTGAATATCCAACAGATAAATCAGCGGGTATAGCGACTGAACAACAGCATTACAAGGTTGCATTTATTCGTACAGGAATGCGAAATAAGGAGAGCCCATCAAAATATATAATTTAATCCTAAAGGCTTTCTATATTTACTTCTAAAGAGGCTCAAATAAATTTTCAGAAATCAAAATGTTTTTCATGACGGTTATTTCTTTAGGCAAGGGAAAAGGTATTTTCGTTGAATTTAAAACGTGTATGCTCTTGTATTAATATATTAGTCATTACCGCTTAATTAACTAAGAGTTAAATGGAAGAAGGTACCTTATGGTGTAAATTTCGCCCGAAATAAGACGTTTATCATAAATGAAAAAGAAAAACTTTGTTCCAATCCACCAATTTATTTCAGGCACGACTAGTTTCGACGCTACGGCGTCATCCTCAGGTACGCCGTAGCGTCGAAACTAGTCGTACCTGAAATAAAGTGGTGGATTGGAACAAAGTTTTTCTTTTTTATTTATTAAAATGAACCTCCACAAAGTTGAGGCTGAAACTATGGAGTTCAGACGTTTATCTATCAATCTAAGTCGGTGTGTTGTTATAAAACATACTGCACTACAAAATACGATTGCGATGAATTTATTTCTTTAGCCTTAGTCCGAAAACAGCACTTTTTGGCCATTACATCGGACAATTAACAGTGAAAAAAATGCATGCGAATACAAACACCCAAGCCCTAGGTGGACAAAAGTCTACTCAAGCGGTAATCGAACCCACGACCCTTGGATTGGCAGACGAGGACGTTACCCCACCGCCACCGAGGCCGGCAAATGCATATCAATGCAGCAGTCGCAAGCGATGAACTATTCATTTCATTGCTTATAATAACTTCAATTACCCAGACAATTCCACCGATATTAATAAAAATCAATATCCTCCAAGAAACAACTAATGTAGATGCTGTAGATGAATATATATTACAGCATATATTAAATTTAAAGCGCTCTTCAATGCAGCGTACAGATTTGAATTTCTCAACACTTGGAAGATATTAAAATAGGATAACGTTTATTCGTTTATTTTTTACGGGTTCCTCTAATTTTAAATTAAAGAATCTTTTAGAAAATATTAATTATAAGAGACGGGCACAGAGTCATTTTTATGTAAACAGGTCCTCCCAATTTCTCTGGATGTATTTATGTCGCACATCCCATCGAAATGAGCATCACTTACATAAGTTCAAAACAACTGTAGCCCTCAGGCTTTTCACGCACGTTGAGGTTTCTCAGGATAATAGGCAATCATGTTACCAATCAGGAAAAAAGGAAAGTGAAGTGAGAGAAATAGAGCAAAAAACAAGTCGGGTGAGGTAGTTCGTTCTATATTAAGACCAAGAAGGCCTTTAAGGCCATTAAAGTTCACGAATGAAAACAGTAAATGTTTATATTTATTCATCCGACACTTTATTTCCTTAATTTTATCCGATTGAACCAAATTGCCATTGGAACGCAAAGTTTAAATGATCTCCTCGGCGTCAGGCGCAGATTCGAACGCACTCTGCCTTTTGGAGTCCTTATGTTTCTTAAAAAAAACCCCAATGAGCTCATGTCAAAGTTTTAATGATTGTTTCTTTGACTTTTTATCACCCTTAATCTTTTTAAAACCTATATAACACCCTCAACTGCGTAATTTCTTCTTAAAAATAACAAGAACGAAATTGGATATGTAAAAAAAGGAAAAAAAAATGGGAGTAGGCTCAGCTTTGATTGAGCCGTCAGGATGGAACGCAGGGCTGTGCCTTGCAGATCGGAGAGTTAAAATGAACTAGTCGAGCACGATTTCAAAGCGCGCGTTGGAGGAGAAATAGCTCATTATGAGAAGGTAAGTGCGAGGATGAGAGGAAGCCAAATTTCTCTTGCATTTATTTCTTTTCCTTATTTAAAATTATATTTAACTCTCGATGGAAATGCCGCCATCGCCGTAACGAATTTACTATGGGAACAATGAAAAAACTATGGAAAGGAGTAACCGTACCGCGAGAGACTGCAACAGTAACAGTACTTTTGTGATTTCACACACGCGCCCCATACTATCCACATTTTTAGACCTCGCCCCACATGGAAACAAGTAGGGCGCGTGGAACGAGGGAGAAGGGGGTGGGGTGACTGGAAGCTGACGAGATGAGAGGCAGAGAGCGATGCAATTTAGACGGAATGGAACGGCATGTTGCCTGCAACTCCGCCGCCTCGATCCCTCGGTCCTCTCCGCCCCTTTGAGGCGAGGGGACCGGGCCGGAATGAACGGTGGTGCACTGGAAGTAGGGCAAACCCCTGGGAGGAACCGACGGAGAGGTGAAAGAGCCCGGATGGATGCTCTTCTCATGTTAACAGCTTGTTAGGCGTGCAAACCACCGTTGCGCTTGCGAGAGAGTGCAACCCGGACACGAAAGAGCGCTGGGCAAGTTTTATACCATGCCAAGGCAAGCCTTTTTACACCAAATTTTCGAATTCCATTTCGATTAGATAAAAGAACGGAATTCTCTACCCCACTGAGCGAATATCCTGGGTTCAATTACGGGTGACGTCTTTGAGCACCAACACTTCACACACTCACATTTTCTGCCGCTAGATATTCCTGGGGAAACGAAGATGGTTGTTTCCACCCCCCTCCTCCCAACCCACTCTACCCTGATACTTGAGTTTCATATTCTGTTGGACTTATTATTAGAGTGGAGCACTACCTTCACCTGTCAAACCAACCTTCGAATCGATTACTCTGTTAGGTGGTTCAATAAATTACCAGCAATTCACGTGAGAAGAAACACGCTTGAGGTTTCCAGTTGTGATTCTATAAATCATCTAAGTGTCGTAACAAGTACGAATAAACCATTATTTAGAAGAATATTTCAAGTGTATTCCTTGCCACTTGATTTTTTGCCAAATGATTAAAAATTTAAGCTAAAAAAAGAGCCGCAGGCGCTGTAACCAATTAAATAAAAGGATTGAAAGCTTGAAAGTCAACTGTTATAGTGGGGTACCAGTTTTTTTCCTTCAACGGTCTCATTTGAAACGTTACTTACCAGGGTTCTAAACTTTGAATAAAAGAGTAATTACAAAAACGTATCACATATCGCGGCTTCATTTACCTAATCACGGTTAACTTCGCTGCATATCAAAAGAGGATAGCTGTTGGCCTCTCCATCCAATAGAACAATCATCGAGATATCGTCCAAAAATGAAATATATTCTTTTTTTATTTTTCCTTCGATTGGTCGAGATTGATTTGAAATACGCTCGAGATGTACTGCCACGCGGCATCACGCTGGGACAATATTCACTGCGGACTCGTGGAATATTTGAATTACCGACTATTAAGTTCATTGGATGGTTAAATAGCCGGAATGTGACTCAGTCTCGTGCTAGGAACAAGACTCAAATTAAATACGCGAACTACGAAGTTTCTCCTAGCAAAACAGAATCCAATATCCTACTCTACAAGTGAAGACAAAAATAAAAATGAAAATATATACGAGTACACGTATCTCACGTCGGGTGAGCTACATTGGCCATAAATACATGAAGCAGAGGGGCTGTTATTAGCTTCAATGATATGAAAATAAATTCACGAAAATCAGAAGCTCTGAGGTAATTTGTCTTTTTTTCTACCAATCCAATTAACGTAGTGATTATTTATTCCCATCAAGTCATAGCTCTGTCAGCCATTAATTTCGTGCACCATTTTGGGAGTTAGATTTAAAACTGAGTTATGACAGATTCGGCTCCAAGTCCTACATAAATATGAAAGGTACGTTTAAGAGATCAAATATGCACCTTAACTCATTTAATTGAAAACTTCGTTCGGAATAATTCGCCAGTGTCCCCAAAATTCCTCCGCTATTAAAAAGTTTTAATTTTGAAGTTCACTTTACCCTTTACTTTTTACGTAGTGTTGATAATGTAAATTAGTTCCCATTTGAATTGCATTATATATATATATATATATATATATATATATATATATTATTATTAGGTAATCTACCGGTTAAGGTAGGTTTTTGGATGGACACAACTATCAAATAAACATTTTGCGACTCCCCACCTAGCAAACTAATCTACATCAGGTCCCTCTTCATCTCGGTGTACTTCTTTCCTCTCTTCATCCCGTCCAACATCCCTATCCAGTTCCTACCCTTACCTCGCTTGCCCAACATTCTCCCCTCCATCACCCTCTTCAACATTCCACTACCGCTCAATACGCCTTTCATCCATTTTTCCTGCCTCCATAGGATTTCTTTCAACAAACCCCTCTCCTCCCCCACCATTTCTAGTACTTCCTCATTTGTTTTCCTTTCGGTCCATTTCACCTTCTCCATTCTTCTCCACACCCACATTTCAAAAGCC
The DNA here is from genome assembly GCA_037158775.1 of Hetaerina titia. Classification (NCBI taxonomy): domain Eukaryota; kingdom Metazoa; phylum Arthropoda; class Insecta; order Odonata; family Calopterygidae; genus Hetaerina; species Hetaerina titia. The sequence goes on along the minus strand of CM073771.1, from coordinate 78,534,429 downwards.
TCCAATCTACGTCTATCCTCCTGCTTCAGTGACCACGTTTCCGCGCCGTACATAGCTACGCTCCATATCAGAGTTTTTACGAGTCTTGTCTTAACATCCCTACTCAACGTCCCCGTCATCAACTCCCTCCTCCTTGAGAAAGCCTCCTTGCCTAGCGCAATTCTTCTCCTTACGTCCCTACCCTTTTGACCGTATTGGTCCAAAACACTTCCGAGATATGTAAACTGTTCTACCTGCTCTATTTTTTCCCCGCCTATTTTAATATTTAGCTTAGCCTTTTTCTTTCTGGAAAATCGCATAACCTTTGTTTTATTAATATTGATTCTCATCCCATATTTATCGCACTGAACCTCCAATTCACTCAACAATATATATATATATATATATATATATATATATATATATATATATATATATATATATATATATATATATATATATATATATATATATATATATATATTATTATTAGGTAATCTACCGGTTAAGGTAGGTTTTTGGATGGACACAACTATCAAATAAACATTTTGTGACTCCCCACCTAGCAAACTAATCTACATCAGGTCCCTCTTCATCTCGGTGTACTTCTTTCCTCTCTTCATCCCGTCCAACATCCCTATCCAGTTCCTACCCTTACCTCGCTTGCCCAACATTCTCCCCTCCATCACCCTCTTCAACATTCCACTACCGCTCAATACGCCTTTCATCCATTTTTCCTGCCTCCATAGGATTTCTTTCAACAAACCCCTCTCCTCCCCCACCATTTCTAGTACTTCCTCATTTGTTTTCCTTTCGGTCCATTTCACCTTCTCCATTCTTCTCCACACCCACATTTCAAAAGCCTCCAATCTACGTCTATCCTCCTGCTTCAGTGACCACGTTTCCGCGCCGTACATAGCTACGCTCCATATCAGAGTTTTTACGAGTCTTGTCTTAACATCCCTACTCAACGTCCCCGTCATCAACTCCCTCCTCCTTGAGAAAGCCTCCTTGCCTAGCGCAATTCTTCTCCTTACGTCCCTACCCTTTTGACCGTATTGGTCCAAAACACTTCCGAGATATGTAAACTGTTCTACCTGCTCTATTTTTTCCCCGCCTATTTTAATATTTAGCTTAGCCTTTTTCTTTCTGGAAAATCGCATAACCTTTGTTTTATTAATATTGATTCTCATCCCATATTTATCGCACTGAACCTCCAATTCACTCAACAATATATATATATATATATATATATATATTATTATTATTAGGTAATCTACCGGTTAAGGTAGGTTTTTGGATGGACACAACTATCAAATAAACATTTTGTGACTCCCCACCTAGCAAACTAATCTACATCAGGTCCCTCTTCATCTCGGTGTACTTCTTTCCTCTCTTCATCCCGTCCAACATCCCTATCCAGTTCCTACCCTTACCTCGCTTGCCCAACATTCTCCCCTCCATCACCCTCTTCAACATTCCACTACCGCTCAATACGCCTTTCATCCATTTTTCCTGCCTCCATAGGATTTCTTTCAACAAACCCCTCTCCTCCCCCACCATTTCTAGTACTTCCTCATTTGTTTTCCTTTCGGTCCATTTCACCTTCTCCATTCTTCTCCACACCCACATTTCAAAAGCCTCCAATCTACGTCTATCCTCCTGCTTCAGTGACCACGTTTCCGCGCCGTACATAGCTACGCTCCATATCAGAGTTTTTACGAGTCTTGTCTTAACATCCCTACTCAACGTCCCCGTCATCAACTCCCTCCTCCTTGAGAAAGCCTCCTTGCCTAGCGCAATTCTTCTCCTTACGTCCCTACCCTTTTGACCGTATTGGTCCAAAACACTTCCGAGATATGTAAACTGTTCTACCTGCTCTATTTTTTCCCCGCCTATTTTAATATTTAGCTTAGCCTTTTTCTTTCTGGAAAATCGCATAACCTTTGTTTTATTAATATTGATTCTCATCCCATATTTATCGCACTGAACCTCCAATTCACTCAACAATATATATATATATATATATATATATATATATATATATATATATATATACATACTCGGATAACAAATATTCCACACACAGAAACATAAATGAAGGTGAAGGCCACTTACAGTAGATATTGACGTTTGGACGGCACCGCCGTCGTCATCAAATATATACACACACACACACCTAGACATGCATTATGTTGAGTTACGACATTCAACACATAAGTGACATGAAACTCCACCGTCCAATTTGGGCAATACTATTTCTCCCCATTCCATTTCTGGGGATGCAAAACAAGAATATGCTAACTACACCGTAAGGTTGGACGAAATAATATGCGGTCTATATTCGATCAACAAAAAGACGCACACATGTCAGTGAGAGTAAAAGTATCGACTTTAAAAAAACTGTAGTTTACTCCCTAAATCAGGACAAAGAAATTACTTGCACCAAAGAGGATAATCACAATATTCACCCATTACCTCCTCATATTTCCATCCATCCTTGATGAAGGCCCAATTTCATGACTTTAAGAAAATTGAGATATAATCCCACAATGTACATCTTTGTTCAACGACGACCAGCCATGCTTTCGGTGTTTATTACACTTCGAAATCTAAGGCGTTTATGATCCGTCCCAAAGAAACCATCATTCCCCCGAAGTTTAAAAGAACATCTCCTGATATGAGGTTTCACTTTTAAAACTCATTAACAAAGATCATTATACTCATCCACACGTCAGTTGCCTCCCTTGATGACAACCACGCGAAAGAAACTTGTTTTTAAGAGCAACAAAGAACCCAAAATTAATTTAAATGTCTGTCGCAACAGAAGTGTAATAAATCCCACCCGAGCTTCATAAATTTTTGGTTCTGGAGCAATCACTGATTGATGAGAGTTTATTTGACTACATTTTCTGAGCATGATATGTTTATGGGTTGACTTCATCAATTTAATTTAATGAAGAGAAAAAATCAAGGAATTTTAAACTTATTTCCCAAACTGGCACCCCGTCGCCTGAAGGAATGTTGTAATACAGAAAATTGCGAAGATTGCATTTTTTTCCTCAACTTAGGAAAATAAAAATTTTCTCTTTAGCTGCAACGTGGTAACACTTACCAAGGTTATATATGAGTCTTCATAATATAAATATTTCAAGAAGCCCGTCTCGCAACCGTAGAGTAGTAATTTGACACATAAGTACACTGTTGTGCGTGTGAATTGGTTTGTGAAAATAATTTTCTAGAGCCTGCATTATATAAATTCTCCTTCAGTCACTAAAATTTATGTGACATATGATGTTGATTGAGCATAACTGGTGTGGAAATACCCATCTCTAACGCCCCCTAACGGTGGTTTGCAGCCTAACTTCGGGATGTAGGAGAACAACGAGAAGGTTTCACCTTGAATAATTCTCATGAAGAGGCGAAGTATTAAGGCGAGCTATACGTATAGAGTCAAGCTTGGATACCTTGGATAATTAGACTAAGACGACAGGTAAGACTTCAGCCACTAAAAATCGCCAACCGTAGTCACTTAAACTACGACAAAGTTAACTTCCGCAGACGGTGTGAGAGCGAACACCATGTTCCACGATATGAGGTGAGATTTCAGAAAAACAACCCAGTGACTCGGCATCCTCAATCAAGGTAGCACTTTTACATCCGGGCAGCTCATGAGAAGCTTAAGGAGCAAAGGTCCCAATGGACCGGAAAAGATGCGAAGCTATGAATCAACGCGCTCCGCGCACCCGCCCCATGGTAATAACACCAAAAGTTTTTCGGAATCTTGCTCCTCTTAGCAACTCCCTATGCAACTGCTAGGCCATAAATTCATAAGGTTCGTTAAAAAATATATATGAATATAAATATATATACACACACACGCGGCTCGCCGTCACGCCCCCTTCTTTCTCCTCCCCCCTCCCTGTGCCACTACATAGTTCCTGCCATTAATTTCCACCCCGGCCATATTTTAACTAATGTTACGGAACATTTAAGGAATCGTAGAAATATTCCCCCTCATATTTTTTTATGCCTAACGCATCCGCTTGCGGCTAAAGGGGCCGAAAGGAGAGCTCAACAACCCCGCGCGCATAAAACATAATCTCCATTAAATATCCGGAAATACACAACCCTTAATGTAACCCCATGTTTATTTATAACAAAATAAAAAAAATAATACGTAGACTCCGCGTTTTGAACGAGTTCTTTCACCGACAGGGCCTCACTGCGTTCCGTTTCGGGCGACCTCTAAAATGATTTACAACGTGGAAGGCGAGATAGATAGGGAGGAAGGGGGGTTTAAGGAGAGGTGAGAAATAGGAGGCTTGAGGGAAAATTGAAGCAGGCATGAGGAAGGCGGGGGTGGAGGCAAGGGTTCGCACAGCTGACGTAAACTTAGGAAACGTTTGGCCAAAAACTTTTCTTTGAAAAGGAATGCGGGTCTAAAAATAGACGCACGTTCCCGGAACGGGACTGAGGGGGCGCGGGAGGTAAAGGTAAAGGCACAGGCGTTTGAAATGAAGGGGGAAAGGGTGGCGAGGTTTAAGGGTGTTCAAGGCGAAAAGGAAAGAAAGAGTCTCCTTATATTTCTTTCCGACCAGGGTAGAAAGAAAAACGCCCCGTTAAAGCAAGATTGCGGGTAAGCGCTTACGGTGGTCAGACGCAAGAAACCACTATGAGAGCGATCGTTCTGGAACGGCAGGGTTAACAAACTCGCGCGAACAGAAAACAATACCCGTTCCACGTCATCCGCCTCTGATTCTTCGAATTCATTACTTCGACCATAAGAGGTCTATTTTCCTCTATTTGATTAGACAGACTCTTCACGAACCTTGGTTTGGGTCATCATGTGCCGTATACCCTAGAGCGACTGGTTTTGTACCCCTTAAGCCCTAAAACCCGTCACAGGTACCGTACGAATTTATATCACTTTCAAAGATTTTCCGTACCAAAAATATACACTTTGCAGACCGAAATGTCGGCCACCATGACCACTGCTTCGCCTTATAAGGACGGATGCTGGACAAGACAGACACCCTTTATCCTAGTCGGAACCGCTCAGGACATTCCGCAGAACGACGAATCTGAGCAAAACTTGGTATACTTCGATAGCATAGGGTGGTGAAAAAGGATTTTATTTCCTGATAGTAGGTATATCACACGGTTGATCGCCATGCAATATATATTTATAGACAAATCACTACACGGGAACAACAGAGAGGCGTCCGCACCAAAGATCTCTTCCCAGAATATGCGTTACTTGTTTACTTATACAGAATTACCTATTACTAAGCGGGAAACTCTTTGGCCTGGCACTGACATCTGGTGGTGATCCCGAGAACCTATCAAATTATCTTGGTATACCGTTGGCAAAAAATATCCACAGTTCCGTGTTCCTGGAGAGGTATGCATTGACTCGCTTAACCACATGTATGACTGTAAGAGTTGGAAGAAACGACAAATGAATCGCATACCACAGCATACGAGACGCTCTATTTTTGTGACACGACGATTGCAGGAAGTAAATGGGAGTAGCAATATCTTAATGATTTACAATCGTAGTGATATAGACATAAGGGGATGGCTATATTAGAAAATGCTGTCTTTTCGCAAACGAAAAAAAATGGAACTGAAAATAAATTGGAACTCTGAGTAAAGGCGCAAGGAAAGGAACGGTGAAGACTTTAATATGGAGGATGGATGGCATGGCACGCCTTGTGGACTTGTTCTTTGAAGGAAGAGCACAAGCTGAGGTTTAATGATTTTAGCACTAGAATATTTTTAGAAAATGGAAATAAAGAGTTGGAAGGAAATGAAGGCAAAACGAAAAAGTTTACAAGGGGCTGGAAAACAGGAAGGAGGGAGGAACCAATAGAGAGATTGGCATAGTGAATGGAAGACATTGAAAAGCCTCGAAACCTATGATCATTACCAAAAGTCTGCAGACCGACATCGGTGCATCAATAATTGAGCTCGTTACGTTAGCATGTCTTTCGCTGGCAGGCACTTGGGCTGCGATATTCTTACTGCGTTCTGAGATGTCGAAGTTCTTGCCAGCCAATGAATGCCAACATAACGAGCATTTTCACATTCTCCCAATTCTTGGTGTGGTTTTGGCGTGTGTTTGCTTACTATTACTATTGAAAATTACACTACGGCAATCAAGGAAGACAAATAAAACAATAACCATCCGGCCAGAACGGAAACTACAGAAGGGGAAAATGCATTTTTCTAATACTTACATAAATTCTAATATTGTTGAGACGAGTGTAAAAAATAAGGAAAACTTTACACTTCCACGCACTTTTAATGCAATACGACAATGGTTTCATACCACTTAAAAGTGTGTGGAAGTGTAAAGTTTCCCTTATTTTTTACCCTCGTCATGGAGGAATTCCACAAAGTTAAGCCTGAAACTGTTAGCTTTAAATGTTGAGACGACAAATCATTACCATTCAGATCTCTTCCAAGCTTTTTAAAGAATTTGACCTACTTTCTTCTAAAGGACTGCTTCATTCTCTCAATAGGGAATACTAATTTCAAAAACATTTAAATTATACCCAACAGAAATTATCGTCCGATGCCGTACCGTTCGAGATAGGTTTTGGAATAACACATTATGCAATGATAAATTTCTTTGCCTCTCCTAACGAAGCAAAACCTAAAATCCGCCACTACAATAAACCGTTTTTAATTCCGCATATTTTCTATCTCTCTTCACTCCGTCCATCATACCTGTCCTTTTTCTCGCACTATCTTGCTAGAAAACCTTTTTACTTTTATCACAGTCCATCTCTCCCACCATACCTATTAATTCCTCATTTAATCTTAATACGTCAACTTTTACCTTTTCGATCCTTCTCCACATCCAAATCTCGAAATCATAGTCTTGGCAGTTATTCGATTTGTTGAATTGTCCATATTAATGTGGCTCTGGGTTTGATAATACCAGAGTGTTATGGATGGAGTTGGTCGAAGAACATGGAATAAATGGGTGAAATATTTTATCTAAATGGGTCAATGATGGATGAACTGTAACTTTAGTTTTCAAACTCATACAAAGACTGAATTATTATGCTCAGTGGATTAAATTTTTTTTTATCAATGTCATTCCCATAAAGTATTGACGAAGGAATTTGGGTCTGATCGTCTTCCCACCGCCTACATATTTTGATTCTACTTGAATCTCAGATCCGACGCGAATACGAGGTTTAAGGTAAACATTGGGTGAGTAAATAGATTTTTTATATTTATATACACTCTGCAAGCCACCGCCAGGGTGTGTGTCAGGGGTGAATACGCACCGAAATAGTTTTACCCGAACATGACCCTACCGTGCTCGAACAATGTTATTATGATCCCTTGTCGTTCGTGGAAAAAATGACATCTTCAATATATCTGTTATACACTAAATCTCACTAATTTTTCAGCATGATCTCTCCTACCGAACTACGATGGGGGTAATAACATATTTTCAACAAGGGGCTCAATTAATCAACAGAAGTCAGTACTCCGACAGCAAATGATGCAGAGGACATGAATGGTGGTGATTAAAAAAAACTTGAGAGAGCACTTAAATAACCGAAATGGTGAAGACAAACCACCGACCAATGTGAAAATGAGTAAAAAAAATACAAACAATTAATTCTTTCAAAACAACTGACTGTGAAGTAAGCGAAAGAAAAAAAATTCTTTTAGTTTTTCTAGATTTAGTTGAGTTAGATGAGTGTTTCCGGGACTGCTGTCCCTCCCCATCGCAACTTATTCACCGTGAAACACTATCGGTCAACAAAACTTCCATGCTTGCCGCCCTGTGGTTAGCCGATTCATTACTAACACACCAGACTATCAAGTCTGCCCAGAAAACACCACGGATTTGTGCTAAGCGACAATTTTATAGAGACTCAAAAGAAAATTAAACCAGATGATTGAAAGGCGGCAAGCCAAAGGTTAAGTTTTAATGCATGGGAGATAGTGGTACATGACAATAAAATTCAATAGAAATATTTCTCGTCGCCCGTGGTTTACACTCGTAAGATATGATACCCATAAATCATGCAGTTTGGTTTCCAGGGATGAGGGAGTTTGAATTATTTAAGACCACACAGGTTTGGCATTGAGGGCATGGCTCCCAAAACTGGAACCATAAACCTAATCATCTAGTATGGCTGCTGAAGTCTTTCGCCACCTATTCTTAAATGCCATTTTCTCCGGAGTACAATACTATGCATTAGGTTTGTGTTACATAGCTAGAGTCACATAATGAGTGTCGTAAATTTCTTCCGTAAGAACGGGAGAAATAGCATCTATTGAACTGGGGGGCAGCATATGGTTAATTTTCGTCACTACACTAAACTCAATATTCGCACACTACCGAACTAAACGGTCAGTAGTTCAAATACATTTAAGCTTCGGATTAATTCTTGTCAGATAGGAAAAAGGTAAAGTTCAATGAGGTTACGGTTGGGAATATGTTGGGACATTATAACTCAAAAAGCAGAAAGCAACTGAGATTACCAAATGCCCAACCAATTCGTTCTATCGGAAGAAGGGCTACCATCCCAGTTCTATTTGGAAAAAACACAACCTGTAGAAATTGTATAATTATCCCCATCGCACTACGGCAGGAGAGATCACAACATGAAAATTCGAGATATTACTTGTATCAGAGATAGATTTAAGATGTAATTTTTCCCATAAATGATAAGAGGTCAGAGTAACGTTCGACCGCGCAATGGAAGGAAAGGTGTTTTAGGTCAAGGGTAGTCTCGTGCATAATCACTCCCTGCCACACACCTTAGAGGTGGATTGCAAGGTACTATGTAAAAAAGGCTGACGTTTAAATGAGTGTTCTAGTAAACTCCCAACGTGCACCTAGAGGTCAAAACGTAGCAGGCAATTAAGAAAATATTTTTCAGCCACAAAAACCATAATCGTCCCCGACGACGCAACAATTTGCGTAAGTTTTCAATACATTGCTCCGACGAGCTCTTATACAATCAAAGACTCTCACAAATTCACAAAGGCTCAACAGGAATGTTCAACCTTTACCTCCCACCATTCCCATCCGACGTCGTCTCCAACGCTTCCATCTCCTGTGATGCGGAACGGGCGGGGATGCCGACAGACCGAAACCAATCGAAACTCTTTGTACGAAAGGATGCACAAACGCCGCGAAATAATTTGCGGCTCTTCGTGGGAGACGAAACGGACCCGGCGAGGCCATCCACAAAGACAAAACAAACGCGGCGACGATGCGAACGCGTGCATGGCATCCCACCCCGTCCCCGCAGAACGCAAACCAGGGCGCCGGCGGAGGGAGGGAACCCAAAAGGCAAGGTCAGAGCGGGTGGGAGGGAGGGAAAAAAAGGGGGGGTGTTACGCAAGGATTGGGAAACGGTACGGAATAAACGAGGGAATTCTGGTGGACGTATTTATGGAAGGGATGGGGGAGAACTCTCCCCCTTGGACCCGCAAGAGGGAGAGGGGAGGGCTGGAGAGAAGAGGAAGAGGCGGTGCTACGGTGTTGGTGGCGGAAGGATGCTCTGGTTGAGAGGGAAAGAGAAATGCAGGGAGCCAAAAGAAGCACCACTACAGAAATAAAACCTGCAAGGCGATGGAGGGGGAGGGAGGGTGGGAAGGGGAGGGGGGTGAAGGAAGTGCGAAGGAAAGGAGACGGAGGGAGGGAAGCGAGGTGGTGAGACGGGGAATCAAACTGAAGGAGCGTGAAGACGGGAAGCTGTTGAGCCTCGGAGAGTCTGAAGACAGCATTTGAAACAAAACCACAGCCGGGGGTTGGAGTCTTAAGACGCTAGGTGTCGAGGGCGAAGTGTTCCCGTGTATGCACGCTCACGCGAAAATTTTACGGGATGGATTTCGCGCGGAAAAGTTACGAAATCACACGAGTCTAGTGTCACGTAACTTGTTGTTTGTGTAAGAGGGAAAAAAAAGGAGGCATCTTAGAGGAGAATAGAGGAGCGAGCTCAATTAGCCATTCCCCGAGCTGTTCCCAGGCCTCCCGGGGTACCATTCCGTCGCGAGACGATTAATGGCGCGTCCCCGGTTTGATGATTCACTTCACACAACCTAAATTGCTTAGAATCTGGATACATTGTAATAATTAATACTGGCGTGAAAATTCTACCTGCTGCGAAATCACTGTTTTACAAATATTACATAAACCATTAGGAGTTAAAAGATGGTACACCAACATTGTTCATCTATAATTATAAAGGGCTTGATGGGATGCGGATAATACATTTCACATTTCAAACATTGCATTTTTTCCAGCAGGCGGTCGAACACTATTGCTAAGAGCGGAGAAGCCAGCCAAGAAGAACCCAGCAAGCAACGAATGGCCGTCCACAAGAAAATCTCTGCTTCCCCAAATGTTGCTAAATCACCTATATTCTGCGTCCCTGGGTGTGTGCGATCAGCATTCTAAAAGCTAATAATTAAATTGCAATGAAGAGGATGCAGTTGAAATGATATCACATATGATTGTAACACGAGCTACTAGGAAGACATTTCGTCCGGTCGAATCCGTCAATATTATCAACTAAATCATATCCAAATTCCAAGTCTTACGACACATATCCTTGATGCTAGAGTAAAATTTTTAATTCGCATCAAGAAAGGAATAATTCTGTATTTTTAGATATATTGGTAGAATAATTCAAATTACGGCATGTATTTATGTCATTCACACTGAAAATATCGATTCATTAAAACTTTTCTATGAAGTTTATTTTTCTGCAGATATTAGACGTGGACGATAGATTCAGCGTAAAAATAAAGATTGGATGAAATAGGACTATAGTGCTAAATAATAATGATGAAGATCCAATAAAGGAAGAGCATGAAATGAAGAAGTACTTCTACGAGTGGGCGAACAGAAAAGCTAACGAAGGGTACTTAAAAGTAGGTAAAATCGAAATGAAGGTATCCTGAGTTAACTTCACAGAAGACTAAGATTGAAGGGAGAGGGAAGGGGAACCTACACTCTGAAGCTACTCAGCGTAATAAATCAAGAAACTCGATCCGTCATTTAGGTCGTAAGTGCACATTAAACAAACAAAGCTTTTCATCAATACATTCAGCGTTGATTATATTTTGATAAGTAGGAGATGTCAATTTAAAAATTTAACTACTGGAGGCAATTGCAGTAGCACAAAAAAGAGACAATCCCCAGAAATGATGCATTAAATAAGCCTTTCCTCCGATTTAGCAGTCTCGAGGCAATGTGCAAATGCGTCCTGCCCGTCACCAGGGAGAGTGAAGTGTTTTGCAGACGTTAAGCGCCACTTGTGAATTCTAGCGTAAACTTAGGCAATCAAAAAGAAACAGAAAAATATTTAACCATTCATTGATATTTATTATTCAAGCCAAACTGATTGTAGAAATGTTGACCTATTTGGCTCAGTAAGAAAATGGTGCGCTGTACGCAATAGATGAATGTGGTGTTGACTTCACACTGTCCACCTACGCACGAGGAAAATATCAGGAAATGGCTCGGTAAAACATAAGGGTCCGACCGTTACGGGCGCGGTGCACATGGAGACGAACACCTGCTGTTGCCTTCGAATCCAACGAATCGCTTAACGAGTCAGGCACTCCAAACGAGAACACGAAGCACCACGGGAAAGCCGGTGGCCGTGAACGGTTTCCACGGGGTCTTCTCTTGAATCCCCACGTCGGCCTCTTCGGGGGAAGAAACCAGAGTGGGAACCGCCGAGACCTGTAATTCGCCTCTCTCTGACACCTGATCTCCGTCCCCCCCACATTTACCTGACCCCATTAAGGGATACAGCCGTGTCCTTCGACCGCAACGGTGCCGTACGTCCCCGTGCAATCAAGACCAGGGCGAGGGGGGGGGGGAAGGGTAAGAGTCGGACGTCTTGGCTGTTGCGGGAGCACCGCAGGGCTGCAAGCTCACGCTCGATTGCCTGACGGTAAGGGAGGCTTTTCTGTGGCACCGCGATGCAAATCGCTCAACTAACGATATACAACTCCATACGGGCGAGTTTGGGGGAGATCCAGGCTTGATGCTGCCGAACGGAAACGACATTAACCACAAAGATAATGCAATCCTCCATCGGATATGACAAAAATTTGAATCGTGACCTACCTTCTGACGTGTTGCGTCATCATCGGGTGAACCTATGATTGTATTTTGCATCGAAACTCGGGTCGTAATTAACAAGTTTTTTTTCTCTTTCCATTGAAAATTTCATTATTTTTGACTTTGTAAACCTGCATATTCCTATTATTTCCATAGTCGATTAAAGAATATACAAGTACACATTTTGCAAAACAAATTCAGATCTGACGGTCTAAGTGAAACATCAACTCTGGAAGAGTATGAAAATAAAGGCTGCAAGTGGAAGCGAGGGTTGAGTGGTAGGTGATTCAAAACTAGGCATTAAACATTAAAAATTAACTTTTTTAATTTTTAGTTATCAATATGCATGCAAAATCGATCAAGTAGAATAAAAATTCAAATTAAAATAAATAAAAGAATACGTAAAGGGAAAATATTCGATTTTGAAAGAAATCAAGCATACTCATACATTCATTCAAGGTATTTTACCTATTAAAAGGTAGGTTTTGTTGGTTTAACTCTAAAGACTATTTACATTGAGCATCGTTTGAAATTCTTCTTTCTTTCACTTAATTATTTCTCTTTTCGTTTCTTCGTAACGTCTACCAGCCTCCATACTCACTAAAGAGCCTATTATCTCCCACCATCCTCCCCGCTTACCCAACGTTCTCCCTTCTATCATGACCTTCACCTTTCTTTCAATGCTACCTTTTCATGCTACCTTTCAATCTCTTGCTTCCTTTCCATAATTCCTACATCCACTTTCTCAGCCTTTTGCGGATTACGCCCAGTAACTTCCTCCCTTCGCCCTTCACGCTTAAAACTTCATCGTTCGTCTTCCCCTCTCACTAACTTATTTTCTCCATTCTCCGCAACACCCATATCACAAAATCCACCAATCCATACGCAACATGTTACTCAGCATTGGCAATACCTCATCTTAAACATGAATTGAGTGTTTGAGACCGTGCGTAGAATGACTTTTCAATTTCTTAATACGTATTACGGGGCACAAAGGAAAGTTCTACCTTTCATGAAAATCATTACGAGCGAACAGGAAGCGTCACCCTCTTAACCGAAGATTAATGGCTGGTGCTCGTGAGCCACTCTAACTTTACCGACGGATTCCCACGAACAATCCGTGAACACGACACCACGGAGGGAAATCTCAATTTTAGAAAATAAAATTATTACGGGTTACTGTAACCAAATCTAGTTATTAGTATTAAATTACATTGCAAAAGATCAAAGTCAATCAAATTCGTTTTAAGACAATCCATATTCTGACAAATATCGTAGTTACGGTCACGAAATTAAATGACAAGTTCACGGGCGTTAGTTTTCTCATTACATATGAATATATTGTAACGTGCCCTGTGTTCATTGTCTAAAATTGTGGATTTTTAATGAAATATACAACTCAATTCTTCGGATTTCAACACTTTTTCCCTCGAAGGAGGTTATATCAATGAAAAAGAGTGGAATAAGGTAATATTTTAAGCATATAATTCCTGAAATGTCTCCCATTGATGCGAATTTAACCGGCTTCAATCATTTGGAACTCTGAATGGGATTGTGTGCGAGCTGTGGTCAAATCTCCGACAAGAATAGTACTTGATAATGGACTGGCTCGATCCTTAGGCGAACACTGCGGCCAGTGACCGCCTCAAATGGAGACCATTGAAAGAACGAAAGGGGAATATACGAGGAGGGAAGCAATCGAGGGAGTTTTGAACGACTCCCGGAGGAGAGCTAGAAGGAGAGAGTGAGAGAGACGAATCGATTGAGGAGCGCGGTAAGGGGACAGGTAATAAACAATGGGGAGGGAAGGAGGAGGAGGAGGGAAGGAAAGGAGAAAAAACGAAGGCGTTCGAGGGCTGGAGGGGACGGATAAGGGAAGTTATGTCATCAAGGCGACAGGAGTCGTGAGTGAGCGAGTCGGAGGAGGTTGTTTTAATTAGCTGTCACCTTATGAGCGCGGGTTGGAGCGAGGACGGAAATACTAAGGCAAGGAATGACTAACTAAGATAAACGACATGTGGGAACGACGATGGGTGGAATAAATTGATAGGAGTGAAGGCGGGGAAAAAAACAAGGGGTGGAGCGGGCATTAGAAACGGAGTGACAACAAGGCGATTCATTCAAGGGATTCTGACCAAGTGTCCCACATCTGCATCGTAAACTGTGAACCACCACAGGGGCGTGAGTTACACGGTGTCAAGCCTGTTGTCAATTAATAAGTGCTGTAAAGGGGGGGACATGTTTATAATTTATATTGTACAGTCTGTAAGGGAAAAATAAATTACAATCCAATCTATGCAAAAAAACGTTTTACTTTGAGCGATCGCGAAATGTACCCGAAAAGCCAAGATCCATCACTTCCATAGTGCGTTCACTTTCTCCGGGTAATTTCTATCGATACAGTGGCGTAGAGATTCCGTCAGGGTTTTTGAATCTTATTCCTTCCGTATCTCTAGAAAATGTTTACCCCGATTATGCTTTCTATTAGACTGGAGGAGCTGAACTCTAGTATCCCCACTAAAATCATGACCACTTTAAGAGTACCAAGTTTTGAATATCTGGCGAATTTCATGCAAATAAAAGTTTCTTTTTTCAACAAAACAAAGAGTCCCGGATGCATAAAGCGTTATTTTAAATGCGGAACAACTAGAGTTAAATTGTAGTTCTACCACACGTTTTCATCAAATAAAACGTCTTTCAATGAAATGAAAATTCTCGTAATTCCCCGACCTCCTAGTACAACCGATTCCCATGGAAACTCTCATCGGTTCATCAAAAGCGAAAAGGGGCCCGTGAATATTTAAACGAGAACCGCGAACCTCCTGAGCATTAATCTGCCTTCCGATACTTTCTACGGATCTTCTCAATAAAAAGAGATAATAGGTACAATTAGGCTTCCTTGACTGTAGTGCAGGGCATTCGCGTTTCAAATCGAGAGAATGTACGTGGCTTAATAACTCAGGGGAAAATCCTTAAGAAGCTATTGATTCAGTAATATAAGTAATATTATATACCAAGTAGACGTAACGCACATGGCTGGGAAATTATTTATCCTAGGATAATATCGTTCTTAGATTCAATGAGCAATATGAACACCCAAAATCCATAAAAATTGACGTGGGGTAGGAATAAGATAGGTATGTTGGACGGAATGGAGGGAGGCAGAATATATGCGGAGCTAAATAAGGGTTTATTTTAGTGTGGAGAATCAGATTGTGCTTTTCTAGACAAGGCTAAGAAATGTAGGCATGATCAGTCTGTGTCAATCTAAAGTCTACTTACCCCGGAAAACTAGGGCAAAATATTCATTTAAGTAGCAGTAGCGGCAGGCTCCAATTGATGGAAATTAAACATTTTCCGAAAGGGTAAGAATTGTATTTTTCCGAAAACGATTCATTGCATACTACGCTTTTTGATGCAAATTCGTCATCATTATCTAGGGAAATAATACATCAAGAGATACATATTAACAGTATCAGGTACGTAATAATAATCAAGTATATAATATGTATCTGAATATGGTGCAGTGGCATTGAACCGAGTTAGGTGCTATAAATTGTTTCGGAAAATCACAATTTTAATACGCATTTCGGGGTCCAAGATTCATTTTTAACGGAGGAAGGTCGCATAATCTTGCTGTGTGTCGGTCAACTCTGGCCATCAAAAGCCCCTGAAATATTATATTCAAAAAATACGTACGAGTATATAGAGCAAAGAAGTCATCGATCCTGTGCTATGAGCTTCCGAAATTCTAATCGAACAGCACCAATACAAATACTTCTGGAGGAAATTTTCTGGCTGATTGTGTCTCGCATTGGGAAATATTTCCTGCCGAAGAAAACATTTCTCTTTGTATTCTGTTATCTTTCACTTAACTAACTTTTTTGTATCAATCCAATGAATGAAAAAAGGGGACGTTACGCTGGATGCCCGCACGAAAAGACTGCAGCAAGGATAAATTTCAATTAAATTCTATATTGCACTTAAATTCTGCAATGATACACGTGACAAACACATTTATATTTTTCTCTCATTTCGACAAACTGGAATCAATGTTTTGCGCAAATGCTAATGGGCCAAAAGTTTTAAACCTGAGGTCATGGATATCGAAGTGGTTTGTTCGCAACATGATAAGGTAGAATGATTGAACCACTTACAGAAACAATCCTGCAATGAGATACTAAACACATATCACAGGGGTACAGCGGGAAGAAGATATAATGTCTCTATTTGGCATCTATAAGGTCTCTCTAGGATATATAAATATATATATAATATAAATATATGTATATATATATATATATATATATATATATATTCATTCAAACAGAAATAGGTATAAGGAAAGGGGATAGGAAAACACATAAAAGGCGAACACAGTACATGTGGGGAAGGCGGTTTTTGAGCAGATCACGAAAGTAAAAATATTTCCTTATCCGGGATAAGGAAATATTTTTACTTTCGTGATCTGCTCAAAAACCGCCTTCCCCACATGTCCTGTGTTCGCCTTTTATGTGTTTTCCTATCCCCTTTCCTTATACCTATTTCTGTTTGAATGAATATTTGTGCGCCGTATGGCGGGATTTTCAAGTTTGAATATATGTGTATATATATATATATATATATATATATATATATATATATATATATATATATATATATATATATATATATATATACAGGACTCTTTCCATTGGCTCAGACAGAATATCAGCGGGAATGAGTCACATATAAATATTTTTACATAAATGCATATGTAACCTCCACAACCTTTTCTAACAGGTTAGGCGAAATACAACTCAGTATCATTTATACTTTCTTGTGACAGAAAACTTAACTCTCCTTTGCCACTAGCTTCCATGCTACCCATTTTCACACTATTCCCACCTATCTCACATTCATATACTGCAGTTCATATCCCCTTCTACTCATTTTAATCCCAATGCACGGAGTATTGATGGTATTTTTCGCATTACACACCCAATACTTCCTCGCTCTACTTCTTTCCATAAAATTATTCGTTCTCCTCTCACATATTGGTTTGGGCGAATCACTATCGTTCATTCTCTCAACTCTACCGAACAAACAAAGCATTTTTTACAAATTTGCCCTCTAAATGTGTTTCCAATTTAAATTATTTCTATTCCTCACTAATTTCTCAAACATTATCCTCCATTTATAACGTAAACAATTCATACGTACCCAATACCCACCACATTCAAGCATTTATACTTCTCCTGTCATACCCAAGTTCCAATGCCATGAATTTACGCTGGCGGGAAAGCACACTTTTAAAACCAAACTGCGATTGGAAACGATCATTTTTTATGCACTCCAAGCGTTACATACAATCTTGCCGCCAGAAATATCTTTAGAGCGTCACATACTGACCTCGATAATTCCATCCGAGAGTTGACTGTATCGTCAAACCATCGTCCCAAACTCCTCGGAAAAAGTAATGCACCGCAAGTAAGCACCCAACCCACCAACCGAACCGTCGAGGATAACTTTCGAACCCGCAGGTCGCGGGCGAGCGCACCTTCCGCGAAATTGTCCCCCCCCCCCCTCCGTTCCCAACCCCCATCCCTTCTCGCCCACACACTGTTTCTTCCCGCATCCAACTAAAACCCCCTCCTCATTCCGCAACCCCTCACCACCACCACCCCGAATGACGAGAGGCAGGGAAACTTTTCCCTGGCACACTCAACTGGCCGGGAGTGCGCCCCCCGGGCTTTAAAACCCCATATCCACCCACCCGCCTTTAATGCGGTTTGGAGCGCGTACCAACGCCTAGAACCACCCTCCCAACCCGCGAAAAACACGCCTCCCTTCTTGCGCCGATCCACATCTCCCCCAACTCCTATATCCCCATCTTCCTTCTCTCCCAGCGGTCCCGAAAACACTCCCACACTCACTCAGAATCGTGTTCCCACCGCCTTTGAAGTCTCCGTGTTTTCTTCCCCTTCATACTTTTTCAAACACAAAACTAAACAGCTATATTTCTGTTAACCCTCCCGGATTTAACAAATTTATATTTTAGCAATGTGTGGCCAAGCCTTGTAATGGCATTTTGTGAGTGCGATCATGAACACAGGAGTTATACAAATGAAATGGATAATAAATAGAGTGTACTAATTCAATCGCGTTTGGTATTGATAAATCATCGAACAAAAGAAAATACAACTTGTTATTTATGAAACATTATGAATTCCACTCCCTTATTTTCGCCCTCTCCACGTGAAAAGCCTAGCCACCACTTGGTTTCTTCAGGGTTCTCCTTTCCTCCGATCATACAGAGAATTCCCGGCTTATCAGGGCCACCTTTTTACTAACATTTACAACCTACAGAATAAATTCCTTGCACTAATTGGTAGTGGGGCTCTTCAGCGATGATGGTGAAAATGCCTTCATAACCCCATCCCACATCGGTAGTAGAGATCATGAAAATATGTTTAAAAACATTAAGTAGAACCGACGGACCTAAGATACAATTTTTCTCGCGAACGGTAAGGGGCCGAAATAACTACAAACGGCTGTATAAAAGGGAATAAATTATTATTTTAATTCTAATAACCCTAAACTGTTATCACTGTAGCACTTAGCTCTTATTTTATTTTTCTTGTTTCTATAGAGAAGTAACGTGTGCTTAGATCCCGTAGTGCATGTAGTTGAAGTCAACATCTCCTCCATTATTTGAAATATTTTGCATTTTTATTGGAAAATCAAAGAAAAATCAAAGCAAAATGTAATTTTAATGCTGCATGCTTAGTGTGGAATCAGTACCTGCCACACACCCTAGCGGTTTGTTGAAGGGTACCATGTACTTGTAGATGTAACACTACACTCTTTCAAAATTCTCTCCCCCTCTCCTTCCCTAGCTGTTACATCTGTGTCCACAAAATAAATTTAAATATGAAGCTCGCGTTGCATACTATTATAATTAGGGAGAGTTTATGGCATGTCTTTAATTACCAAATGGTTAGAGTGCAAAGTAAGAGGTATGAACTTCCAAGAATTGATTAAGAGAGAAGTCTATGGAGGAAACTTAGACGAAGTAAGTGTTCACATTCTGAGGCACGATACCTGATTAAAGATCGTAATTGAAGCTTTTCTAAAAAGGAATAATTGAAGAATTTAATTCACGAGCAGCGGGTGCCGGAAAATGTCAAGGCGATGAACTCCGCCGAGGAGCGAAAAGATTGCCATTTAACAAGGAGGGGTTTTGGAGAGCCACAATATTATTAATACATATATAAAATATAAATTAATTGTACTCTTCAAAAAATTAAATGAATCATGAATTTCAATGACTTCAAGGCGTTGAACTTATATTTTGAATTGAAAAGCTGGAACAATTCGTGCTTTATTACATCTAACAAGCGGTTTCCTCACCGTATCGCGTGACACGGATATATGAGCAAATAATTTTTATTACCTCGCGTGGATTTAACCATCGAGGGGCACAGTAATGTCCAAAATTTACAATGGGGATGAAGAGACTCTCCGCCAATCAGATTACCGAAACAGCAATTGGGTGCGACGAATATGAATTTATTATCTGGGATTTACTCCAACAATAAAATGTTTACATCAATATTTCAAACTGCAGATCCAGATTTTAATGCCATTTCATGGAAAAATCTCGCTTATACCACTGTTTCATATGGAAAACGTGGTGTACCTCTATAGATTACCATGGGCTTCTTGAGATTTTCAGTGGAGAAATCCTCTGCTCTAGGGAAACTTTATGTAAATATTTTATTGTTGGAACAATACCCCGATAAAAAAGCTCATATTCGTCGCTCTCTCTCAAGGTTGATTCCCGTTTTGTGGCGGTGGAAGAACTTCCCCATCTACTCTGAAATTCAAGCATCATGGCCTCCAACTATCTTTAAATCCACCAAGGAATAAAATTATTTACCCATATGAATACAATCGTTCAGCACAAAAAGTGGCGAAACCTCTCGTTAGATGTAATGAAATTCCCCATTTTTTCTTTCAACATAATATTAGTTCAAGAGTCAAACATTTAAATATTATAAGAAATTTAAATTAAAATTTAAATAATACAATTAGTTCCTTGTTCTTCCATCATCTGCTTCTCATAACTCATCTATAACTTTCCCCAAATTTTTTTCTTTCTAAGTTTCCTTCAATTATAATCTTTAGTAAGCTATCCTGCCTCCGGATGTGTCCATTTGGTGTCCTCTCTTCCTTGCAATTTCCATCTATTACATTCTCTCCTCGACCTCCCTTCAAACTACTACTCATTTGGCTGCTTTTATTGTTCTTCCAGATGCACACTTTTATTTTGTTGTACTACCACTTCATCATCAGTTTTCATATTTTGATAGAAACATATCTATCACTTCTTATTTCCTTTTCTCTCCTGCTCCTAACATCAATGTCTCAACGCGAAGAAAGATTCAAATCTTCCGAGATTCCTTCCACGTGGGTCCATTTTCCAGGACGACAGTTTCCCCGGCGTTACAGTCGGCGTCTTCAGGCCAGAAGTGACCACTTCTTACCAGGAGACACCGGCTGCAATGCCAGTGAAACTGTTGTCGTACAAAATTGATCCTTACAGAAGCAATCACTGAAGATTTGAATCTTCATTCGATACACCCCGCGGAAGCCTTCACAGCGAATTTCTCAACGCCTTAAAAAAAGTAAACTCCACAAATATGTTTCTATGAATAGCTCAACTGTGACCACAATGAAATGCAGATAATCTACCTACGCATATTGTGGAATGTCTCATTCAGGGAGCAAAGCATATGGAAACAGAAACATAATTCTTTAGACTGTTTCCCAGCATACTTAGAAAACGCTCCAATAGAATGTTTGCTGAGTTATTTTTCGAAACCACTTGGGAATAGTACAAAGGAGTGAGACATGAATAAAAAGTCAAAAGCTCCATCCGTCTTTTAGCGTCATTGGAGGATATGATTTCAGGACATGATAGAGATAATATGCTTTATCCTGTATACGAGGGTGCGAGACGAAATTTCTCAGCGATCCATTCATCATACCTTACGGCAAAACCTCGCAGGTTTTACTTTAATAAATGATGTAACGATACCTAAGACGTAATTCCATCTCAGGAGCTTCGATAGCACATTCAAGAGGATAGCATGGTTAATTACGACATGAAAATTTTTAAACCTATCTTATGTAACGGAGCATTCCCGGGCATGATAGCTACAATTCTTATCTCACTCCTTCGAATTTGTGTTAAAACATTCATTACCGAGTTCGTTTCTACATGAAAAAAGCGCCCACGGGACGGCAGTTCTGATGTTGCCGTAATCTAGTGTATCTCATGGTATATTATCGTTAACCAATATTTCCTACAAAAAAGATTAAAATTTATGCATTGCCCCGCGCATGATCTCACAATTTCTTTTTCTGACAGGTGGAGAGAACCGTATCCTGGCATTGGCGAAAGGTACGCGAAATGTGGCGATAATACGGCATAAAAGGAAGAGCAAGAACCTAGTACTATAATTAACGTATTCTTTTGAACCTGCCATGGCAATGTAACCCAGTGATTAACCCTTAGTGCCCAAAATAAAGTTCGCAAATTTACCGAATGTTTCCTTCGTTTACTCCTATTTCTTATAAAGTGTTTGAATAGTTCAGCAAAGCACTGCAACTTTTCATTACTTTTCTTTCTCGCACGTGATTGGACAAAATTAACAACTTTGAATTAAGATAACGTAAGTCAAAATAGTATTAACATTTATTTATACACTGAGTTTTGAACATATTTAAAGCAATATAGTCACAAGGCAAACCAAATCGTATAAATCAACAAAATATATAAATTATTTTATTTATAAAGCCCTGAAACATACACCTCACGGAACAGAATTATTTAAAAATCGATAAAAAAATCTCATTTTTTCGCAACGCGTAAATTTTGGTAACAACAACTGTTTTTAATTGTAACTGGTCAGCTTTCGTGTAGCGTTAATTTTTCTCGTGGCTCAACGCGACCGAATCCTTTCCCACGCATGTTCCCAACTCCAGTTTAAATTACGTTACTGAAGTTAAACTCCTAACGATAAGTTCCTGCATTCAATGTTAACGGCCCCTTAGTTTTTAGGTACACCATTTTCCCGGAAACCCCACCTCTCCCCTACTCCCACCTCAAAAGGCGCCTTCTCCTTACCCTAGCCTCTATTTCCCTCCACCCTCTCTTTCACTCGCTGTATAAATAGCCCGGGGTGGATTTGGGTAGGCGGGAGGTAGGGACGGGCGGGAAAGAGAGGGGGGCCGGGTGGAGGGATTGCTTTGTAGGGGTGTTGGTGTGAGGTTGTGGCGAAGAGAAGTAGAGAAGGAAAGAGTGAGCGAGAGAGAGATGGTGTGCTGAGGGCTTACAGCTGGAGTGTTTCCTGAGGGAACCCGTTCAACTCAAACCTCGAAGGAACAGAAAGCAGTCTTGTCGAGAAAACTAGAGAGACGTAAGAAGCAAGGAACCCATTTCAGCCTCTTATCTCCACGCCTTTAAATCACAGACGAAATCTTCGGTGGAAACGGCGAAACGAAATTTATAAACCTCTGACGACGTCCGTAAATGACGTCGGGTAATTTGGGGGATGGGGAGAAGTGAGTGGTTTTGGCACCCGTGATGGCACGGGAGGGTTCCTGCTATTCAAGTGGTCACACCATCGTCTCTCATCAAACGTAGTAGCATTTAAGTGATATTCACATGCGATGGTTTTTCTTAGCGACGGGCGAAATAAACAGCTGGGTACTGCGTTCGGCGAGAAGTTACCGTGCTCTATTCGTCATCTTCTTCTGCGGATTAAATTCATCGCCAACTTTTTTCTGTCCGCTCCCCTATGGTGTTCGGGTGATAAGCAAAGGGGCGATAAAGCGAATTTGGACCATTACGTTCAGGCGATGATCATCTGCGATCCGTTACGCTGAGACTCATGACGTCGTTCCAAGAGTGCTCGAACCATTTGAAAAGCTGAGGGAAGGAGGACGACAATGACCAGAAAGAACGAAGAAAGGATTGATCCAAGCGAACGACGCCCCAAATTGAATTCAAGATTTCCAAACCTGATTTGCTGCGGTGCCATTTCCCCGTGTGAAGAGACATCTCTGGCGGCATTGGCGCAGAGTTGAACATTAGCACAATCCTTTTCAAAATGTTTTCACATCTACGGGCGAAGGAATATATGATTCGTAACAGATCGTTGTGAATAATGTGGCTAAAGATATACTCTCGCTTCCGTGACAGTAAATTTCTTCTCAGTGTGTTTCAATCTTCTCCTCACTGGAGCGCAGATACAGTAGGATTTCTCCGGTCTCCGATTGGTACTTGGATCTATGAATGGAACCGTAAAAAACGGTCGGTTCTCTTTCAATGCCTTCCGTTGGTGACTGCATCCAATCCCAGAAACGAATAACTTTTTTGCTCGACCGTGTACCGTACTTAGTTTTACGTATTCCGCACGATCACAGAGCACTTAGCTGAGGTTCGCACAACAATTTCTAACTCATGTCAGACCTACCCTTAATCACAACGGCTTACCTACAACCGCGAGAGTGTAGTTGGAATGGAAGAGTTATAGGGAAACTCCAGAGACGTTTTAAGTGAGTTCTTGGTAGGCACTGATTCGATAAATCGTGAAGAGATGGAACACCGGAGAAGCTAAGGAGAATGAAAAGCCGCTATGAAGCGCTCCTGATCGTATGCTATTCACATAACGCCCAATAATGGGTTTCAGAAAAAACGACAGTAGGTACTAAACACAAAAGTTTATGACCGCAGCATCTCACAGTAAGACTTAGCGAAATTCTTTTGAGTCCAAAAGAGCTTGTTAAAGGCTTTTGCATCAAGATGCAACTTTCATTCAGGCTATTCTACGTATCAGTTAAGACTAGGTTTTTGGCATACTCCAACGACTACTATATTTGTCAATCACGAGAACATTTGATCACTTAGAATTATATCCTTCTTCAATACTCCGTACCTCTTTGCCTTCATTCAGTCCAAAAAGCCTAGAACTTCCTTTCACTACCTGTTAACCCGACATCCTCACTTCTATCACGTCCTTTATCACATTCCAATAACTTTCCATATTTCCTCCACCGTTTTTCTGTCTTCTACGGATTTCTACAAGAAACTTCTAATTCAACTGATGGTTCCTCAAAATGCGCCCCTGCGAATTCTATTCATGAAAAACCGAGGCTATTTTAACGGCGATGAGATTACGTTCAGTTTGAGTTATCAATTAGGGAACCCCATACCAGATTTGGCACGATGTGTAACCCTACCGAGCCATCAGCTGATTTCAGGTACCCGTTCGGGTTTAAGTGCATTACATGCGGTGCGTACGTTAAGTACGTGTACCTTCTAACGCCCTCATAACGGCCCTTTCCATTTTATTCTTGTGCCTCCGAACTGCTCCGAAGGAAGCGATGTTCTCGGGAGAATGACGGCATACGGACAGAGTGAGGGGAAAGGTTATTGGAGGGGAGGTGGATGGCCCTTAATCTAAGTATGAAGGGAGGAATGGGGGCGGAGGGAGTTGGTAGATCGGGGTGGTGGAAGGGGATGGTGGAAGAATTTAAAAGCTTGAAACGAGTGAGGGCCGACGTGCGTGGGCGGACTGCGTACCGGGCCCATTGAAAACGAACGCCTATAGAAATGCAAGGGAGTGGAAAACATTTTGGCATGCTTTCGATTCCGTAAACAAGGCGCCCTATCAAGTGCGCGTCACAACTTTGATCGCGCCTGATATCCCAAGGTCTGATTCGACGGCCAAGACTTCGGCGCAACTTATTTCTGGGTGAGAAATTTCTGGCAAAGTGGGAGGGGGGAAGCAGCGCTCCCCCGTTTACACTCGGTGCTTGAGCCCTCGTTTTAAGACCGACTTATGAGAGAGCGAACGAGAAATAAATTCGGAATTTATATTAAATCAAAACAACTTAAAGGTGCTATCGAGTTAACGACGTGAGCCTCTAGGGATTCTTAATGCTCTTTCCGATTGGAATGTTGTGAATCAAATTAAAATTTTATTCGTCAGTACTGAAAGTAAGAGTAGTAAGTCTCGTGTTGCTACGGACATACACACACACCTGTAATACGATCACCATTCAGGAGAATGCACGCGGCATTGGGTAAGATTAACGATGAATGTCGTTATTACGTGAAGTGCACTTCATATTTCTGGCAAGTTAATTTTTTAAATATTTTTTCTCTCTCGTAAATATATATTACGTTCACGCTGGTAGGCGTTAGTATATGGGCACGGGACACTCATAAAATCAACTTTTTTACCATCCACAGATGAATGTAAACATAGATTACAACTAGTTTTACACGTTAAGGCACCATCAGGGACTACTATATAGTAACAAAATACCGAGCAGCTATCTCGACGCGGAAATGGATGGGAGGAGAGAAAGCTAGGGTGAGGTTGGTGTGGTAGGGTCAGAAAGAGACGAGAGTCTGGTGAGGTGGTGGGGGGCGACTAGGTGGAAAACACATTGGGATATTACATTGGGACACACATAAGGTGTGATCAGGGAGGAGGACGTTATTTTCCAAATTTCCATGCATTTCCCTGAATGCGATAACTTCATTTTATGCTGGGCTGTCGAAACGCGTGCCTTTCTCCTCCAAGTGGATGAGAATGGGCGCGAAGCCACTCCGAAGACCGTGGTCAATTCAATGCTTCGAACAAGCGGAATTTCTCAGGTTGGCTGCGTCTGTCTTCTTTTACTCCCAATTCGGAGTGTCTTCCCGATTGTCGAATGGACACTAACAAATTTTATTTAAATATAAACATGGGTCGTTGAAGCAAGATGATGTGCGCACATTGGAGGCTTTTGAGTCGTTATTGTGGAGGATGATGGAAAAGGTTAAATGGACGGAAAGGAAAACAAACCTAAAAGTATTATGAGTGGCGGAGGAGGAGAGAGTATGTTTTGGAGAAATCCAGGGGGGACAAGTAAAGTGGATGCCTCAGCGTTTAAATAGGCAATGGAATGTTGAAGACCGTAATGGAGTGGAGAACGTTAGGAAAGCGAGGTAGGGGGAGAAAAGAATAGGCATGTTGATCGAAGAGAAAGGAATCAGAAAGTATCCATAATCGAAGATGGGTTTATTGTAGCGTGGGGTGTCAGGTGGTGTCTTGTTCTCCAAGGCTAAAAATATAAATTTCACAAAAAGAAAACACAATTCAGAACAAATTCAGTGCCATTAAATCTCGCGAGTGGCCTCGTATAAACTACGTCGTCCTGACACACACTCTTTTCGCCTTATATAATAAGTGACACGATGGATCAAAAGGGTTGGGTAAATATTCATGTTAGGAAGGTGGATAATTAATATTGTTATTTCACGAAAGCCACCTTTTTTATTTAAAGTTGTGATTCAGAATGTTCGTGTAGTAAATATATACTCGCGATTCGTATAATATAAGTGAAGTAATTTAAAAGACAAAGCGGAAATGAAAAGAACAGAAGTCTGTGAAACCTGGTGTTAGATCCGAAGATCAAATGGCGAGATAACAAGCATGGAAGGGTAAAGACTATGGATCACAAAGGAGAAAGGAGTAAAAGATGAACTGAATCACAAAGCGGAAAGTAGGATTCGGAACACAATCAGACGTACTGGATCTGTCTTAAACATAGGAGGCAAAACATAAAGGAGTAAAATAACTGGGAAGGAGAGAAGTCCAGAGAAAATTAATCCATCTAAGTAAAGAAAAATGCCAGAAGATATCGCAGTCAACGTTTGATTTATCATTAGACAAAAGAAAGAGCCAACCAGATCAGAGTCAACCAATCTTCGAAAGCAATACTGTGGTCGATCATAAATTTAAAAGGATGGATTTCGAGGAAATAGGAAAACAATAACGTAGCTACAGTAAATTCGAGCTAACGGGAAGCTCTTCTTTACAATATTAAGGTAATATAAAAATTATTTTCCTCAGAACTGAATCACTTTAAATGTGAGACATTAATGAAATCCCACACGAAATGTAAAATTCATAGGCTCGATGAAAGTTTACCCTGCATTGCGGTACGTCCTTATCACAAGGGAGTTCAACGGGAATCGCAGGGACATAACATGACGAAAAAACGACGCATTGAAACACCAGCAATAAGAAAGCAACGCAATACGAAATGCAAAAAGCATTCCCTTTATCCTAGTCAATGACTGAGTACCCTAATAATGTCTGGCCTTTTATCATTGAAGAAATGTATCTAATTCGTCGTTGAAAAACTTGGCGGATACATCCTTAACCCATTTACCTTCATGATCTTGGGAAAAAAAAGTAAGATCCCACTCCGCTATTGAGAAAAATACTTTCCGCGCCAGGGTAAAACGCATTGTGGAGTCCCCATTTTGTAAAAATAGCGCTGCTTGCCCTAAAACCACGGCATAATTATCACGATCATCCGCCTGGCACACATTTTTTCGAACGACATCGTTAATTTTTTTTCAGTAATATGGCGCTGAAAGCCACACACACCAAAATACTGCTTTACCTCCTCGGGATACGAGGTGATTAGTCAGGGGTGGGTGATTCCTTTCAAATCTCACGCCGCGAAAAGGGGCCGTGAGGGAATAATTACCATGCGGGGGCACGCTCCTCGCCTTACAAAAGCAGCAAGAGCCATTTACACGAAAACTCTGCGAACTTATGGCGTAATTCACTCCCGATGCAAAAGAGCCGGGCTAACACAATCCTCTGGAGCCCGCAGCATTACTTGGGACATTTGAATGCAAACTCTTCTGCTCAATTGCTCCGAAAATTCAGCGAGGGAGGGCGAAGGAGGGAATTTAAAAATCACAAAGAGGATCACGAACAAAGCAAGTCACCTAGTTTGGCGGCCAGCCGCTAACCCTGCCTTCACTTTTACTGCGGCGAGTGAGCTGGTATTTTTCTTTGTGCACGACGGTTCGGGGATATCATTTTAATTATTACCAATTGAAACTAAATCTCCTCAGGTAGTTTACTATCTGGATAACCCTACCCGTTCGATACCAGGAAATGTTCCCCATTTACAAATAACCAGTAAAATGCGTGCATTGTCAAGATAATTTCGAAAATTTCAGAGGGTTTCTTGCAGATCCAATCTTTAAAATAGTAAAGCAATTGGCATTTAACTCGCGTCGATGACATCCACACACAAATACGTTGGTTATCTGCTCCCTACTGTATTATGCCTAACAAAAAACCTTTTGTGTAAAACCTTTCGCTCTGAAAAAGTCTCCTATTCCAAACAAAGTAACCGAAAACTCTGTCATTATCATCTGGTAGGACAAACGTTCGTTTTGAAATAATGTGTCTTGAAAACTTTTTATCAATGGATAAAAAGGTTGTTTCAACTATGAAACAATCATTTAAGACGTTTTTTCAGCCCCACGACGTAAAATACCTAAAATGAATTGGTTTAATCTTCTATCATCCACAATACCCGGCATAGTAGCTTAAATAGTACCACTGCATGAAATTCAAGGTCAGAATGCCAGAGAAACAATAACTCGAACTGACATTTGTCCACTGAAGAGACACAAAAAGCGCTAGGCAAATTATTCCTGCGTTTGTATTAAATAAAGAAATAAAAACACTGAACTACGACTTAATTACTGGTTTTAAATACCCTTGAGAGCTAAATATCAATGTAAAAATATTTCTTTCAAGTTCAATATTATTCTGTTCACCGTTGCCAGGCTTTCGAAGCTTTCGTCTGTGACTTGGGAAAAGAATCGTAAATCTGTTTCAGAAACTTTATTATACATGTTATATTATTAGCAAGGCTTGGTGTGTGTGTGTGTGTATGGGTGTGAATTTATTTTTAATGTTTTTCCCACGTTATCGGATTTTGATCATAATTGCTAAGGTCGCTTTCTACATTAAATAATTAGTAAAACCGATAAACCAACCCTCTATGACAGCAATGTCATTCGTACAATACGCCAGTCTCCAGCATGAATGTTCCCATTTAAATGAGGTCTCAACATTACAGACCTTTGGATTGCTGAGAGTATACGCTACCTCATTTTGGTATTCCGTTACAAATTCTTACTATTCCGGCAAACTTAAGTTTAGGTTTTGTAGAAGCTTGAATTTAATTTCAACAGTATACGTTAATAAAAGTGAGTCGCTAAACGGATAAGGCTGAAATTACTGGTATCCTTTATAGCGTTATTTGCTAAGTTATCTATTCGCATTCAATGCGAACTGGCCTAAAAAGATTCCGCGTCATTGAGGAGCTGGTGGTGGGAAAAAACGAATTAGACAAGGGTAGAGGTGTATGCTTAAATGGGCGTAGGGGAAGGGAGGGATGCAAGAAGACTTCGAGGGGAAGACGCCATTTACGCCTACGGCCGAAAATCTTTTTCACGTACCAAATGAAAGCATAGGATGTGGGTTGGGGCGCGGCGCTGACGGGGACAAAGGCGATGGCAGAGAAGAAAAGAGGGAAAGAGATATGGAGAAAGAGAAGGGAGGCGGAGATGACGAAGAAAACAGGCGAAGGAGAAAATTAGGAATTAATGAGCGAGGAGGAGGGATTACGGAGGATTTTTTTTACCTTATTATGAATGAAATATTTATTCCTCAAAAATTCTGAGTCTCCTAATATGGCCTCCCCATAGCAAGAGCGCCATTAGAAGACTCGGACGCTAATTAAAATAGAAATAAGAAGATATGAGGGGTGGGAAGAGGGAGTTATACACATTATTTTTTTTTTCAAGTCCAATAATTACAGCGGTTCGGAGCCAAATTTCACCTTCTGCCGCGGGAACACATGCGTACACACATCGCCGTACTTCACCGCCGGGAATCACCCACGCTGCGGTAATTATCCACTAGTTCAAGGGGCGCGCAGGACGGCCGGTCAAGAGGATTTTAGCGTCGCCAAAGCATGCA
This sequence comes from Hetaerina titia, assembly GCA_037158775.1. Classification (NCBI taxonomy): domain Eukaryota; kingdom Metazoa; phylum Arthropoda; class Insecta; order Odonata; family Calopterygidae; genus Hetaerina; species Hetaerina titia. Next base: position 78,504,423 of record CM073771.1, on the reverse strand, counting down.
TTAAACCATTCCGCTCATTAGACAGATTAAACTCTTTTGGGGACTACAAAGGGATCCAATAGTTAAAAAGGCAATCAATTCCATCATACCCCAATTCCACGCATAACTATTCAACCTTCCACCTTCGGAAATAATATTACAGAATGAATAGTCCGAGGAGGACTCGCGGGCCATTGCTTTAATTCATTACTTTTTTTACTGTTTGTAAGAGGTATTAAATACCAATCCGTAATGCATACATATTATTATTACGTAATCTACGGCCTACGGTAAGTTTTCGATGGACACAACTACTAAATAAATATTTTGGTCCTCCAAAAAACACAACCCAACACCATACTCTACAACAAACCCCTCTTCATCTCTGTGTACTACCTTTATCCCGTCCAACATCCCTATCCTGTTCCTGCCCCTTCCTCGTTTGCCTAACATTCTCCCCTCTATTACCTTCTTCAACATCCCACTGCCGCTCAATGTGCCTTTCATCCATTTTTCCTGCCTCCATAGGATTTCTCTCAACAAGCCCCTCTCCTCAACCATCATCTCCAGTACTTCCTCATTTGTTTTCCTTTCGGTCCATTTCACCTTCTCCATTCTTCTCCACACCCACATTTCAAAAGCCTCCAATCTACGTCTATCCTCCTGCTTCAGCGACCACGTTTCCGCGCCGTACATAGCTACGCTCCATATCAAAGGTTTGACGAGTCTTTTCTTAACATCCTTACTCAACGTCCCTGCCACCAACTCCGTCTTCCTTGTGAAAGCCTCTTTGCCTAGCGCAATTCTTCTTCTTACGCCCCTACCACTTTGACCGTATTGGTCCAAAACACTACCGAGATATGTAAACTGTTCTACCTGCTCTATTTTTTCCCCGCCTATTTTAATATTTAGCTTAGCCTTTTTCTTTCTGGAAAATCGCATAACCTTTGTTTTATTAATATTGATTCTCATCCCATATCTATCGTACTGAACCTCCAATTCACTCAGCAATGCTTGCAACTCCTTGGCTCACTGACAAACTAGAACTTGGTCATCAGCAAATCTAACTGATTTTAAGAATTCCCCGTCAACTTTCACTCTTATCTATATTTTTTCCCATGCCTCTTTAATTATTTCCTCCGTATATATAAGTTGACAGCACCGGTGATAATGGACAACCCTGACTTACAATCCTTCCTTTTACGGCTTCCACGCGAATTTTGAATTCATAACTCCATTTCTATACAGATTTGAAAACTAATTCGGACAATTGATTGCGTAATATCTCATTGCAACACTATTGAAGTATTCATCAAAATTGATTCAGATGTATTTCATTGTTAACTCCTTCCGTTTTGCACACGACAGCGGCGAAATTAGCAAGATGAATTTTATCACAGAAAGTGAAAAGTGTTGATTTTATTTTTATAATCCAATAAAATTCATTGTATCACGAATGAATTTAGTGGTATCCAACCATATTCTGCGGAGAGGTCAGCACACATGAAGGGAAAGGTTTTATTACTTGTCAACCTTTGTTTGACACTTTCTGATCGATCCCTCAATAATAATACATAATTTTAAAGCATTTTTGAAGCATAAAATCATGAATGTAGACACCCAAACCATTGGCTACCAAAGTACATCAATATGTGCTATACAATGTTCTTAGATGGTTGCTTATTACAGTAAAATCTGTTGTAATGACTCGCAATAAAATCGCGGAATAAATCAATCGTAAATGCAATATATATATATATATATATATATATATATATAGATATATATATATATATATATATATATATACACACACACACAGACGTATATATACGTATCTGTATATATATCTGTATATATATATATATATATATATATATATCTGTATATATGTGTGTATATATATTCTAATGTACACGATATATTCTAAAACGCATACAATAGAAAAAGTTGATCCCTTTTATGAAAAAATTATAACAATTAGAGATTTGATCCACGAAGTTCACTTATAACCCGTGTTTCCATTTGTCTCATCTTGAGGGTTCTTATTTTTGAGGTGGCAGTATATTTCAGTGGTATCCCAATACCTACTAGGGGTGCTATGTAGAGAACACTTGAAAATGAGTGCGCCGTCAGTCGGATGTTAAATTACAGATACCTTGGCACCTATCGTAGAGATCTGGTGAATACCGACGCCGGGTTTCTCTCCACCCTTCCTCCCTAAATGCCATAATCCTACCAAATTATCCATTTGATTGGGTACATCTACTCATCCGTCTGTCACCATCCATAACAACTACTAATTCTATATCCTTCTGGCTGGAATGGCTAAACGACTTGTAACCTCGGGAAACCGTCTGGTTGGTAGCCCATGATACGTAATACGGTTGGAGCAACACTAGTGAAAAGGTCCAACATTTGCGTCGGTTTATGTGTAGCGAAGTGACCGTTGCAAGAAAGGGGAGGCCCGTGAGGTTAGTAGGGAAACCGTCTGGTTGGTAGCCCATGATACGTAATACGGTTGGAGCAACACTAGTGAAAAGGTCCAACATTTGCGTCGGTTTATGTGTAGCGAAGTGACCGTCGCAAGAAAGGGGAGGCCCGTGAGGTTACCTATATAGGCCACTTGCAAGCCTTCAATTAATCAGGCTTCGTGAATCCGACATAGATGACCGGTGTCAAAATTAAATATTTAATTTTTGGAATATTATTATTACTTATACACTTATAATACTATTTGGAGGGCTGGATAGAAGTAAATTAAATAACTTCACGAATTAGCTTCCTCCTTTGAAAAACGAACCTAGAGGTGGAAGAGGCGCATGAATTGAAAAGGTCCAGAAATTTAGTTAGTTCAGTAGGCATAAAAGGACGAAAATTTTCGCCGGTTCGCGAGGATTAAGTAATGGAATCGCCGTTTGAATGGGTGGGGGGAAAGGAGGGGAGGCTGTGCGTTCGTCCATTTCTAACCTCACACCCGGAGGTATGTTGAGCGGAGAATAGCTACGACGTACTGCCGCCCAAATATCGCATCCTTTAAAATTTCAAAAGTTCTTTACAAACCCTTCGACCAAATGAAAACTTCCTCCTCACCCGCGCCTGGCAAATGATCACCCTGGCTCTTGCCTCAGGGATGCACACCCGGAGTCGTGCGCTTGACAAAAGATAAGCGACGGAACAATCACGCCCAAGCGTTTACATTAAAAAGAGAGCGTTGAAAGGCGTTGCACAACTGCATCAATTCTCATTTTTCCGCTGCCTGAGTACGTTTCGCAATAATTTTCGTACGGCAATGGATTAAATTTTATTACGGAAGAGAAAGCTCAAGCTATCCATTATATATTCTGTTCAACCAGGAGAAATAAGTAAAATAAAATTCCCTTCCAAGGCAATCCAGCCATTAAAGGAATTTTTGCGGAAAATTACTACCAGCTATTTGGTACTAGGTATGGCATGGTTACCAAAGTATTTTCCACTTAAAATACTGTAGAGCTTGCAGCTACAGTTGAGATTACCTCCATTATTTGAAATACTTTACACTTGTATTGGTAATTGTATTTGCACTAACCTCAATATTGATGCTGGATATCTGTCAGTTCACCCACTACCACACCCCCGAGCGGTGGCTTTAATGGTGCCATATATATATACAAATAGATTTTGAAGTATCGCATGAACCTCCCCTTGTTTGACTGTATTCTCTTACCTCCTTCCTTATACGTCTCACGGCTTTAAACATTCTTGTCTCCAAATATTTTCTCCAATCACATCTTGTACCTTCTTAGAATTTCACTAAGGATTTCCTCTTTTTTCCGATAAAATTAAAGTTAAATTAGATAAAGTTTGTCTTTAGTCTTACTCTCGATTTTACTTATTCTCTCTATCCTTATTTATTCCAGAACTCAAAAGCCTCCGATCTATGCCCATTTTGTTGCCTCAAAGACGAAGTTTACGAATCCATGTGCATTAAGTTACACGTCACAATGTTTCATAATGATTCTATGATTCTATATTAAATGTTTCAGTAAGAATCATGATCGAAATTACGGTTGTACACCTGATATTTTTGCAAATTCCATAATATCACAGAAGATAATAGGTCGAATATATACAGCACTGTGTCCTAACTACATACGTACTAGCAATTAAGAATCAGAAAAAAAAAGTTTTTGTGTTCTTATTGCAGTTATTCCGAGAGTCTCCATTTACTATCAATGCGCAACATACTGCTATATAGTGCTAAATTGGGACGGATATATGGGGAAATTCCTGGGCCTTACGGCGTATTTGCTGATGTCTAGTATCTTCCAGCAATACTTTCCATCTCCAGCGTCTTCTCCAAGAGGAGGCGTTTTTCTCGGTTCGAACGGGACCACGTTCACCCGATGGGGAGGACGAAAATTTGCTAAGGACTACGATCGTGATGGTCCCCTACAACTTGCGCGTGGGCGGGCAAATTGAGTTGAGCGGGAGAAAGTCTGAGCACCACCAAAGAGGCCGCATTAAACACAGTCATCGGCCCGAAGGTTGTTTTCATTGGCAAGAGGGTCAAAGCTCACCCTTCGGCGCGAGAAACCATACGTTTGGCATAGGGGGAACCAGTTCTTTCCGCTTGAACAGATTATGGTTTACCATATATTCTGGCAACAAGGAAAATCACGCAGGACCGGTTATATCTTGGCGATGCGCATGCGTAGCGGTATTGAAGTATTGAACCTAGCGATCATTGTTCGACTACTAAACCTTCGGCGAGGAATAAATTGGCAAACTCAACAAATCATAATGGTTGAACGTTAATGGCTTGATTGCTATTGCCGATGGAAACAATCCGAAACTCGTGTGTTTGTCTTTATAAAATTGTTAACTTTATCACATCTCTCCGACTGGCTAACTTACTTCTCCACCGGGCTCTTAACGACCGTGACGTCAATTAACCAACTTACGTTTATGTTTCTTTTCCTTTTCCTAAAGTGTGGTGAATTGAATTTTAACGGTGTGTTACACAAAATCCCTCACATCGAATCGCAACCATTCGCATCGCGAAGTACTTAATACATTGTAATTTGAAAGTGGATTTCAAAACGTTTTAGATAAAAAAATACCATCGAAATTATCTTGAAATTGCCATTCATACGTGATTATTTTAGAAAAATCTTCAAATTCGCTAAAGTGACAATCACGACACTTTTCCACGGTTTTACAGCAAATTTTAATAGATTTTAATGCAATTAAAAACTCAGGAGAGCAGTACCATGTTTGCCACTTCTTTGAATGTTCATTACTTCCACAAAATTACGAATAAGATCATTATAAGTTTAATATCTTCAAATGTAGGATGGATATATCGTAGATTACATTGGCGAACTTTACCACCGCAATATCAACCAAAAGGAAGCGTAGAATCAGCGACTAAGTTCGTAAATTCAAATATTTGATGTGCGGATACATTTTAAAAATGGTAAAATCAACAGAGGTGAAATGGTAAACTCAACTAATTTCTGCGGCGGGAATAGTATCAAATTTTTCCTTTGGTATTTCATTAATTTTTTGGGTTGGCTTCACCAAAGTATACTGCCAATGGGAAACAAGTCCGAAGTTGATGAAGAGAATTTTACCGCAAATAAAACCAAATCTCTAATTTTGTTTGGAAAACTAAAAATCTCCAAAAAAGTGTGGAAGACTCTTGGGGTATTTTTTTAGACCACGTTCGTTTTTTTTATTGCTCCCTCGCGTCATTCATAATATCCCATGCATAACACATTGTCCCCAAAACCACGAATTTGACAAATTTTCATTCTTTTCCACGCACCTAATACAAAAACGTGACGTAAATTACCTGTGGCTTCCGACGGTAAGTTCGAGAGATTTTCTTTTTTTTTTTGGAGACAGCATGGCCACGGAAAAACCCGGGTTACAAAATTGGGAATTTTTCACCAGGTTGTTTAATCTTCTTCCTGACTGGTGCTTTTGACGTGCCATGTGGCACCAAAAACGACTCCTGACGCAGCAGCTAGAAATTCCCGTTTCGTACCTTTATATAGTAGATTATACTGAGCCCAATACTGGTACCAATTACTGGGACTATTTCAACTTTTGCCTCTTGTCTTACGATAGTCGATGATGTAGTAGGAAGCAAAATCACACCGAATCATGATTGACACTCACTGCCGCTCACACGGATTGTCTCAATTAGCATTAAACACCTAATTATTGCACATAAATGATGCAATTCACACTACTGAAAACGAAGGTTTTATTCATCGTGGAGGGTGGAGCTGATCTGATACCATGACTTATGAAAGCTTAAATTCACTAACTCAAGCAACGTGCAGGGAATACATTTTCCTGTGCCATATGCGGCTTCTCACAAAATCCTTTCCCTCGGAAAATCTAGCACCTCTGATTTTACTCTTTGATTTACAGCTACAAGTGAGCTAGAATAATCTGAACGTATAGTATTCTCCATCAGTGGTTTGAGTCATAATCAGGGGATGAAGATATTGGCCTGGTACTATGCACTAAAGGGGTGACGTCAAAAAATGTTTGTTTACCTTGTTCATACCTACTAGATGGACGAACTCTTAAAAAGAGATCACCCTAGTTTACCCACCCTGTCACAAGATAACGTCTTAACTGGCTATATTCTTTAAAGCAGCAACATTTTTTTAAGGAGGAGAAAATACTCCTATGCCACGCACCCACACCCTGGGGATTTTACGCATCCCTCGCGACGAAGTTGGTAATCATATGGCATCTCTCCGCGTCACAGAAACAATTTTTGTTATGGGGTGCGAGAATCACAGGTTTGAGTCGGTTGACATAAATGTCAGTAGTCACTACAACAGAAGGCGAATAAATGTACCGATGCAACCGCAGACAAATTTGCCAATAGAGGAACGCCAAGGGTGATTCACGAGAAGACAGCACGACGGATTGCGCAAGGAACTACGATGGAATGAAGAAAATGGCATGGTAAAGACAGTTAGGAGGGCCGTTCAAAACATGTCGTATCATTGATAACCCGTAATTATGACCAGAGGGCAATTGTCAACCGGAGCCACCGATATTGCCATGAGATAATTTTGCGAGAGATGGTCATGATTTGTGATTGGATCAATGCTTTCCTCTTGGGATGATAATCACTATCTTACTTACTCATATACTCGTAAATTTATATCGCCATCATCAATCTTATGATCAGTTTGATACAGGTCTTCATTCGTCCCTTCCATTAGTGAATCCCTCTTCACGAGTCTTTCTTCCCCTCCATGCCTTCCCACTACCCACAAGCACTACTACACGAACTCATCGCATCTGGGGTGATCATTAACCTATAGTACACCCTAATCGCATTAACTTCCACACTTGCCATTAGCTATGACCGATGTTTTCGCCATTCCATTTTTACCAAGACGCTGAAATGTAAAAATGTCCTGAACAAAGGGGAGAAAAAAGTAGCGTTCAACTCAACCTTGAAGAAAAACACAATTCTGAAGATACAAAATCCCTCTCTTTCTCTCTCTAAACGGCCTCAAATGTTCAAAAACTCTGCAACATTCAACAAAAGCTCAAGGCATTTTAATCTGATTGCTCCTTCCTTTTTTCATTTATTAATTTTTCTTTCCCGTTAAATTAATTTATTCATAGTATCTTCAAGGTTTTTATGATGTGAAGCTCTGTGTACTTTGCATTAATCACTCAAATAAAGCAGACATGACCTTAGAGTGCACTACCTGCATCAACCTTGCAAATATTCACATCCCTGTGTTTACCTTGACCGGCTATTTTTTCCTTAGGAGTTACTCTAATCTCAAGGATTATTTTGTTAATTTATCGTCATCCATGCTGTATAAATGCCCAAAAAATATCAACAATCCTTTTTACGGCTGCCGTTATCTAGTCTGTTGATAGGTGCACTTTTGTTGATTGGTTTACAGTTTGTCCCAGTTGTATCCAAGGTAACGACACCTAGTTAAATACCATTCCAGATAAACAGAATAGCGTATTTTGGGGACATCTATTACTTTGTTCTCCTTATAGTGTACATGCGTGGTTTATTTCCATTATTTTCCATTACAACCAGGAATTGTTTACCTGCTTTGGGGCACTTATAATCTTTTGACAGAGCTCCAGTTACGCAGAAGATGAGACTATAACAATTTATTTTGGCACCAAAAAAACCGTTAATCAATCTGCAATCCCAGGACGGAAAACGAAAACATCCTCTTGAGAATCCTAGCCCCAGAGAATACTTCCAAGAGCTCCATTTGCGAAATAAAACCATCCCCTGAATTTTTACAATTCGAATCAGTCGCTGGAATGGAGAGGCGTAAGGAAACGAATGAGTTTTCCATTCCATTACTTTTACATCACATCAAAACGGCAGGAATTACACAACCTCTTTACTGGCGTACACGGGAGCATCCGGAAAATAACAACGGAAGGAATCGTAAAAAAATATAGTAGGGGAGGAATATGAAAGCGGGAACGTTATTACTGCCGCTGCGGAGAAATTCGCAGGAACGGCCGAGTCATTCGGGTGGAGAGGCCCAAGGGCTGGGGTGTTTCTTCCGCTAAAAGAAAACCCCCTCCCTGCGAAATACGCAATTTCAACGCTGAAAAGGGAAAGAAAAAATACATCTGCGAACGATAAGAAGAGGGGTATGAATGGGTGCGGGCAGGGAAAGAGGAACGATGAACGCTCGCGAAGGAGAAAGGGAGAAAGCGATGGTAATTGAGGAGGAAAATAATAAAGGGGGCGGTGGAAGAGACGGTGCTGCTAAGGGAAGGAAAAATTAAAATGCTGAAACCTCTCCTCCTGGGCAGTTTCCCAAACTAGGTGCACTTATACTTCACTATGTGAAGCAGGTCAAAAAAAACTTTTGTTACTTAGTTGGACTTAAAAAAATAAATACTCCTTGAGGATCCAAGACATTTGCGTACACTCAGGGGACTTCCAAGCAATAAGAAGAAAATAATTACCATTCCACGAGCGTGAGAGAGGACGCAGTATACACTAAATGGACAAAACGGGAAACAATTCAACAGAAGATCAGGAAAAATTTAGATTACGTGAAAATTACAATAAAACACATTTTATAAGGCTTACGCTTCTTCACATGAATATATTTAGCTTTCCTCGGTCTGTGATTGATGGCTATTTAGTAGTGACGGTCGGTATGAACTGTTTAATTTGTGACAGTATCACTCCATGCCCAAGTAAGCAAAACAAAGGCTGTGTAGTTTCATAGAAACAAGAAAGCTGAGCTGAACGTTAATAGGAGGTCAAAAACTAGAGAAGGTGGAACAGTGAATCTATCTTGGAAATGCCTTGGACAAATATGGCCACAGAAGTGGAAAATTTGAAGAATTGCGTTAGGCTTTAGGATATCATAAGGAGGGAATTGAGTAAGGCTGTTAAGAAAAAACCCGTCAAAACTTTGATATGGTACGTGGTTTTTCACCGTTCGGAAACTTGGTCGTTAAAGCAGGATTATAGGGGTAGATTGGAGGCTTTCCAGATATGAGCGTGGAAAAGGATGGAAAAGGTAAAATAGACGGAAAAGAAAACCAAGGAGAAGTAATAAGCATAGTTACAGGGGAGGGTTCCTCCTGGTTGTCCTCGGTTTTTTGGGAGAAATCCAAAGGGGACAGAAAAAGTGGAGGTAGAGAATTTTGATACACGAAGAAATGCTGAAGACTGTGATAGAAGGGAGAATGCTGGGCGAGCGAGGAAGGGATAGTAGTGGGATAGAAATGTTAGACGGAATGAAGGGAGGAAAGAAGTACTATATGTCGAACTGAAGAAAGGTTTATTAAGTTTCGAATGCCTGGTTTTGATTTGTTTGGAGAAGCAAAGAAATATGTCGTGTTATCATCGTCAGTCTGCGTCCATCAAAAACCAGCCTTAAACGATAGAATTACAAGTAATAATTGTAACTTCATGATAGCACTTTTTTCCGAAAATCGGTGGCCATATTGACGATGGCTATGTAAAACACGAAATTTTAACATTTCTGTTTATTAACGACGCGTCCCGACGCTTTCGTGTTATACTTTAGGATTACGCTAAGAGCCAAAGTGCGTCGTCGATAATTAAAACAGCGAAACATTACGGAAGCTTTACATTTATCTTTGAACGACGGAATTTTATTTGAATACAATTAATATTTTCTAATAGTCAACTTGCCATCGCACCCAAATATAGGTCCATGAAACACTCATCTAGTTTACTCGACATCCTTCTGCAATAGTGGCATCAAATCAGTCACATACAAGCTATCACGTGGATTTCCCTGATGAAACATTCGCAAAATATGCCATATGTGTTGCCTTTTTCGCTTGTGGAAGTGTTTCAACCGACGCAACAAGGCGCGTCTCGGGGAACGCAACACGTGGCATACGACGTTCCCGCCGTATTTTTCTCCACGTTACAATGATACCATCTTAAAAAGTAAAATTAATTTTTCAAACATGCATACTGCATTGCAACCACGCCGGAGTGATATACAACTTAGGTACCTCCAGATAAGTCCTGTTGTAACTTGGAAACTATTGGAAAAATACTCGTAATACTCTCGTATTTTAACTTAGAGATCTGCTGTCTCCCACTGCATGGACCAGGAACTGATTTCTCGCTACGTTGGAAAAAGTGACGGGAGGATCAAAGGAAAGGGGAGAGAGAAAAAGTGCTAAATCAAAGCCGTTTCGATGTTTAGGCTATCGTCATCAGGAATGATTATCGAATGACTGCACTACTAATACTAATAAACGTGTACCTAGTGCTTTAAAATAATGTTTCAGAGAGCATCATAAACCCAACTGATTCAACGAAGAAATAGGAAAAAGAGATAGAGCACTCATCCACTGAGGAGCAATGAGCCTAAAAGCTACCAGGATGGAAGTGATCTACGTCTCCCATAAGGCGAGGGGGACAAGGCGGGATCAGGAGGTGAGCCTGGCCTCTTGTCGCGTTCGCTCGCTCTTTAACGCGTACGGTTGGCAACACACTTCTCACTCGCCTAGCAGCCACTTTGGGAGAAAGCAGTAGTAATTGGGTTTTTACGATCCTCCGACGGTCGAGGTCAAATCGCACCGTAAACTCTACATGATAAAACACATTATGTGCATCTACAAGGTTTCTGGTAAGTCCCAGTGCGGGTGGTGTCGTTGGGAAACAAGCTTTCGGAAAAGATGAGAAAGAAGTCCGTGGAAGGGGAGACAGGTTTCGCTATGTTTATATCGCTGTATTGAATTAAGTCAATGCAAAATTAATCGCAGAATCCATCCGTCCGATTAATTATAATTCTCTCATACTTTCTGATACATTGTGAGATTCGTTCATTACCGAAAAAACTTGACAATTTTGCAAAATTTTCAGCTATATACAAAATATTGACTTTCGGATTGTTTTCCTTCGTATACCATCCAAATAATCTATTTAAATTGCCAGGTATTGATTCATTTATTGCAAATAAAACACACCACTGATACCGGTGCAACAGTAGGTTGAACTCTAGGTTTGACTCTACCAATATCCAGAACTATTGCAACAAATTTTTATTGTCATTTTGTTACGAAGCTGATTAATTTTCTGGAGACAAGCCTTTTTATTAAGACGCTGGCGGATCTTCTTTGCCAAAAAAATAACACAGTATTTAAATGTCGAGATTGAATCCGACATACATTTTGTTTGCCTGGATGTTAAGTTTGTTTATCTAGCAAGAGAATTCCTAGCTTACAGACCCAACTGGGAAAAAGTTGTTGTCGCTTTTTAGGTAGAATAGTAGAGCGTTAGGGGTGATACGTAGCAAAGGCGTAGAAGACACGATGAGGGGCATGGGAAACGTCCCATTGTAAAATAAAGAGTGCACAGTGCGACGCTAAAAAGTCATGCGTAGTAAGTGAGGAAAAGTGATAAAATTATCGCTTGGAAGGTGCAAACTATTCCCACTGATCATTTCACTATACGGAATTAAAGTCTGTAGACGAAGACAACAAAGTGACGATCACCAAGAAATAGGAACGAAGGGAATACGTCAATCGGATAAGGCGAACAATGAGAGTGCAGCGAAAGACGATGATTGGGCATAGACCGTTATGGACAGTTGCAACAATCCAATCTTCCGAATGCGAATCGCTTACCCTGGTAATGTGAATGTAGATTAATCCCAAGAAAATTGTAAGCGTGAAACCGGAAAAGTGTTACCGATTCCGTTCACTGAAAAATTGTGAAAATTAACGTAATTCCTTCATATTTTATGAACCATGTTGGGCTTTCGGGGCGATAAATCGTCAATTCATTTAAAAAAAGGCCTCGTTACGTAATTAACGGAGACTGAGAATATTTCACTTTCCACGTCGTCCTGCCTCGCAGCGACCGTGGGGGATATAGACTCAACAGAGAGCGCGGCGATGGAACGGCGGGTAGGTGGCCCTGGGAGCGAAGGGGTCGCCGAGCGCAAGAGAGGGAGGGTCGGGGTGCGGGTCGGTGCACTCCCGCGAAACGGGCGCCCATTCACCGTCCTCGGGGATGCGTGAAGGGGAAACAAAAGACGGACTGACTCCCCGTTGCTCTCCCGACAGTGATACCGGCGAAAGATGGCGGTGCTGAAAGGGGAGAGGCTCCGAAGGGAGGAGAATTATATGTCGAGGCGCGCCTACATACCAGTGATGTGAACTTCCCGCACCTAACCCTTACCCAAATCAGTATTCATCATCAATAACACGATTGATTTTGATAGATTAACCTGGGAGTGTAAACTAATTTTATCCGATTCGTGGTATTTCTCTTTCAAAAGTACTCCTTGATTATGTAGACCACATTCGTTCAAGGTATTCTCCCCACTAAAGGTAGTTTTTGTACAGACTTTAAAGACTATTACCTTCTATGTGTCAAGTTTATTTCCTTTTATTTAACCTAAAATTTTTCCTTAATACATTCCTTACACTTCATAACTTCTACCCACCTTCAAGCTGTCTAAATACCCCGTTCTTCCTCGCCACCTTCCCCACTTACCAAACGTTCTCCCTTCTATCATGACCTTCAACATCCTTTCAATCCTACCTTTTCATACTACCTTTTAATTTCTTGCTTCCTTTCCATAATTCCTGCATCCACTTCCTCAGCCTTTTTCGGCTTACCCCCAGTAACTTCCTCCCTTCGCCCTTCACGCTTAAAACTTCATCGTTCGTCTTCCCCTCTCACAAACTTATTTTCTCCATTCTCTGCCACACCCATATCTCAAAAACCTCCAATCTACGCCCCTCCTCTTCACTTAAAGACCAGATCTCACATCCATAAAGCACTACGCTTCATATTAAACACTTAATTGACCTCTTTTTTGCACCTTTACTAAGCGCGCGCCCGTTACAAATTATTTCCTTCTGGAAACTGATTATGTAGCAAGGAAAATTCTTCTCCTGATGATACCACCACTTTGCCCACTTTTCTCCACATTGATGCCCAAATAATAAAGAATGCCGCCTGACCTAGTTCATTCCCTCCTGCCTTAATTTTAACTCAGCCTTCCTACTTCTCGAGAATCTCAATACTAACTCGTTTTAGGAGGATTATATTCATCCCACGCCTCTCGAATAGATCCTGTGAAGTACTCAGTGATAACTACAAAACTTTGGCTCTCTGAAAAACTTTGTTAGGTACAGTGAATATTTTAAAAATAAATAAGTGTAGAAATTACATTTTTATTAGCAATTTGATGGACACGGATATTAAACGATGGTGCACTTCTAAGACACAAATAACACGACACAAAACACCGTAAAATGCTACCCTACAAAAAACCATTCTTCAAATACCCTTATTTTCTATCTCCCTTCGATTCGTATCTATTTATTCCGTCACCACGTCTCTCACTCAACATGCTTCTCTCTATTAAATTCTTCAAGTTTCCAAAACCACTCAGCATACCCTACATCTAATTTCCCTGCCGTCTCCCAATTACTCCCAACAACTGCCCCACCACCACGACCCAGCTCACCACTTAGTTTACCTTTCGATCATTTAATGTCTTCCATTCTTCTCCAAACCCCAAAACTCTCTCAACCACGCTTATCCTTTTTCTGCAACGCTTCCAGCGCTTCCAACACATATAAAACTACACTACACATCAAAGGTTTTCATAACCTAAAAATTAGAAACGATGAGTGGATTCTCGATGCACGGGATCAAACGGCTTTGACGATCTGCGTTGATCGCGACGTAACTCATTCCCCAACATAATAAACATTTACAACTGCAGCACCAACTTCTCCACGGCATCGCAGCATGAAGGAAAACTCGACAAAGTAACAAGAGTAACAAAAAATCTAACTTCCGCAATTACGTTCCAAAACAAAGGCCTCGCCTGGCCATAAAAACTTTCAATAGAAGCGAATGAGCTACTGGCGTGTACCAATAATAAAAAGGATGGCTCCAACCACTGTCGAAGTTGGGGAAAAGTTTTATATCAACTTGCCTCGTTCCTCGGGAGACCCAAACACGAGACTTTTGAGTTCCATAAGCCTCGAGAGGAGGATTAATTTCTTCGGCGCCTATCATATATTACTGAGACAGAAAATACCCGCCAATAGAATAAAACTATTTTTTTTCAATTATTCAAGCTCCTCAAATATATCCGACAAAACTTCTCCCTCCTATAAATCCGACGCACTAAAGTCGAGTGTCAGAATAAATTACGACTTTCACACGGAGAGCAATGAAATTTCCAACAGCCCTTCTCCATGCATCTAGATAAATTTAAAGAGTTTTGAAAAGCCACGGCAATGAAACGAGCCGTAAGAAATAACGCCGGTCCCAGGGAAATGAAATACGATTAGGGGTCACGGACTAATGATTAACCCTCAGGGTCCCGTCGTCGGTGCCCTGGGCTCAAATCCCCAATTTAATCGCCAACCTTCCAAGGAACTCGAACGTAGGGAGTTATCGCGCCAGATGAACCCTTGCTGGTACCTTCAGAACGTGTCTAATGAAGAGATATTAACGGACCTACGTAGATGAAGGCGCAGAGCGCACTGTAAAATGCCCGAGGGAAAAGGGGAAGGGGATGAGAGGGTCCGTTCGCAGATAAATTGGTGAGGGCGCGAGGGAAGAGGGACTTTAGGAGCGTTGTTTCGAAAATATTCGAGTTTCCATCTCTTTTATCTTCCTCTATAGACGGTTAACGCCTGTCCTCCGACACGAAACTGCAGATTCAAGAGTAGAAATTATCAACATTCATTAACAGCATTTAATTTCGAGAAAGCGTTCAATAGAATAAATTGGTAGAATTAATGAATTTATCACACCATTTAGGAGTAAATTAGAAAGGAGTGGAATAGCCGATTCATCCGCAACGTAGAAATGGTGATGTCGCGGATGGACAGTCGGACTTAGACTCAGGCAGAAATGCCCCATATCGCCTGTCCTTTTAAGTATACAATACGTGAACATATATGTGGAGATCATGGAATGGAAGACAAAGCAATGACTGCAAGCATTATGGGGGATTCATAAAATCAATAATGTACGTAGATACGTAAAACTCATTATGACATCATACTTGTATTCAGGAGATAACACCGATTTTCGAACTCTGCAGTTGACGAGCAAAGGAACGAACGCTATATCCAATTATGAGCATCAGGAACCTACCCTAGATGCCATTGACTGTCCATACCTTGAAACGAGCTTAATAAATATTATTATTACTATAGGTAATCTACCGGTTAAGCTAGGTTTTGGATGGACACAACTACCAAATAATTATCTTGTCTCCCCTAATAAAACACAACCCAACATCCTATTCAACAAGTCCCTCTTCGTATACATGCTTCGTCCTTTCATTCTGTCCAACATCCTATTCCTACCCTTCCTAGTTTGCCGAACATTCTCCCCTCCATTAGAGTCTTCAACATTCCACTGTCAATCAATATTCTTTGCATCCATATTTCCTGTCTCCTTATGATTTCCGCCAACATTCCCTTACCTTCACCCACCATACCTAGCACTTCCTCGTTTGTTTTTCTATATGTTCTCTTCACCTTCTCCATCCATCATGAATTCCCTGACGGCTTTCAATCCTATCTCCAGTTCTTCCCATGTCTCCTTAATCCTGCCCTCCACATATACGTTGAACAGCGTAGATGATAATAGACAACCCTGCATTACTCCTCTTCCTAAACCAGACTCTCTGTCCCGCATTCGTATAAAATAAATATATAATAAATACAAGTATAAAATCTCAAAACCAAGTATTGCATGAAGGGAAGTTAAACTAATACATTTCTCTAAAGTTATGAAAATATTTTACTCTCATTGTGATGTCAAATCCCAGTTTAATGAATGCAAGATTATTTAAAGCACCATGTATTAATGCTGTTGCAATCTGAGCGGTAAGTCGGGACCTCAGGTGGTTGATTCGAGATTCTGCGCGGCCCATAGAGTCATCATCGCCCGTTATCCGATTCAAAGCGTCGCCTACGCCACGTGCAGAGGCTTCAGCCACGTGGGCGAGGCTACGTAGCCCTCCCCATCGAGGTCAAGACGAGAACCAGGAACAGAATGAATAGGTACTCTTTCATTTGTCGCTCGAGGCTCCAAAACCAGAACCTCTTATTCTCATGAAATTTTAGTCTCGAGAGAGCATGAGAGATATCGTGACGCTGACGCGTTGAAGGGTTTCATGCCCAAAGGCGAGAAAAACACACATTCCTTGTTCGGGGAGCTCCACCAATTTATCGGTATCTCTTCATGGCGTTTCCTGTAAAGTCCCAGGGCCAGTGAAGTCGCGTAACTGATATCAGGCATGTTTAAGTTTTAAGGTATCGGGACTGGGAGTAGAAACATACGTGGTGGAGCTTGAAATAAGTACTTGGGCAATATTTATGAATAAAATGCATACATGGCTGCACCGTAGATAACACAGGATTCGTATTGCTACGGCTAGAATTAAAATCGTTTTCAATACTTAAAATGGCGCCGTTTATTAATACTGGCTCCTATGAAACTTTACATTTTTCAAAAGTATTGCTGGAAAAATATTACGAACAGCCATCAAAAACGCCAAACACGACCAAAGGTTACCGATGAGTTAACATAATCCTAATTCGTACAAACGCATCGAAATTCAAGTCGTATATCAATTGTCCGTGGTGATTCTGACAGCTTTCCAGGAGTACATAATCCATACGGTATATACTCAGTTGGATTAGTACGTATGTTACTTAAGCATTTCTGGAAATAAAAACATGCGCGATGGCGCGAGGTGGCTTGCCGAACTAGGCATTGAAAGACTCCGGAATTGTCAGGTTCACTATTGGTTCGCGATCCTACAGACTAAAGCCTCTAGTTCCAAGTATGGCCTGGACCGTGGACCAATCGTAACCTAGCTGTTAAGATGCGTTGTATGACGAACAAATTGGACGACGCGTGATCGATTCCCTAAGAGATAAATATTCTTATGGCAATCTATTTTTTGCATTTTTACTACCCTGCAAGCCACTGCTAGGCTGTGTGCCAGGGAGTGAATACACAACAGACGAATGCTGATCTGAATATTTTTACTTCTACCGCGGTCTGACAATGTTATTCTGCTCCTTTATCGTTCGTAGAAAAAATGTCACATTACATCAATCTGTTCTTCGCTTTATCCATAATTGTTTTGACATGATCTCGCCTGCCGTAGCACGATGGAGGTAAAAATACAAATATTACGATACGACAGAGTCACCATTGTGGCGCAGCAAAGCCCTACCTCTCTGATCGAACGTTAAGCGAAATTAATTCCCTGGAAATTTTGCCGAGAAATGTCGACGACGGCTTCACCGCCATCCTCCCCCACTCCGGGTTCACTACCACAAATCTGTCGGGAGGAGCAAGTGACTACGACAGTCGCGCCTCTCCCATCATTAACTCAACCGCAACTTCGCTGGAGAGAAGAGACGAAGGGAGCCGAGGGGAGGGGGGGATGCGGAGGGGACGGTAGAGGAGTTGATGTGAGGCACCCCGCGAGCGTCGGCGCCGTCCTTGGTTACTTGGGAGGGGGAAGGCAGGGTCCACGACAGACAACGCGGCAACTCCAATGAATCGATTTTGACAAAGCTTGAGGGCGAACTCCGGAACTTAATCCGTGTCCCAAACGACATCTACGAAGGGCCCTTCGGAGGGATCGGCCATCTTGCAAATGGTGTCTCAAACGTTAGGGACCAAACGAAAGGGCACTTCTGCTCTAAGTGCGGAAGCGATGCACACTTTTACGCACTTCTTGTAGCGCCCGAACCCTTGAGGTGGAGAACCATTAAAACAAGTTGGGAATACTCTATTGACAGTCATGAAATAGTACAAATTGAGTGTGCTTGCAAAGAAAAATGAATATGAAAAGAAGAAAACCTAAAACTAAAAACATACTCTAAAAATTTAACTGATCATTCCAACAAAAAAATGTATTCATTAGAAGAGCATTGGGGAAATGTGATAAAAAGGTTAAAGAGTTATCTTTCGATCGTTAGACCTCGAATAGAATATGTTGATAGAACGTTTATGGGAT